>JAIUND010003655.1:0-14924 GCA_034699125.1 Gisinianus flammeolus
AAAAAATCAGCCCTCCCCTCGGCAGTTTTTTTATAACATTACGGTAGTGGGCTGTTAGCAACACCCCTCCTTTGTTTATTTCAAAGTATGTATACATTCAAAAAATCCCCAACATGACCAAAATTGCTTTAAAAGGCCATTCCATTCTCATTCAAATGATTTCCCTATATATTAACACAATTGATTCACAATTAAAATTAATAAATGGTATAAAAAAATTGCAGCGTATACTGACAATTGAAAATACATATTTGTAATGATTCCTATACATGAAATACTTACAGCAACACCCATGTGTTGTGTAAATGATTCAAAATTCCCATAAGAATCAAATGTAAACAAACTTAAATTTGTATTATTTACTTATTTATGTAAAATGTACAAAGTAAAATAAGAATGAGTAAAAAATCCCTCGTATAGTCGAATGTCATGTACTTACTTCATGGCACATGGCCATATATATTTCTAAGATATAATTGTAAAAGTTTCATTCAATTCTCAGCGCCTGAGTTTGGGTTTATGTTTCTTTGAATCTGTCAATGACATCGAGCCCCGAACGGTCATGTAGATGGAGGCAACGATTTCTCCAGCTAATAAAAATGGTAGAGCGACCCCGCCGGTGAGTAAACAAGCAGCAATCCCAGTGGACACGGCTCCAATCCCAATGAGAACATCCGCAGAGTCTAAAACCACTTTGGACGTTCGACTGGAAGGACTCGGGAATTTGTGGAGAGTGAAAGGTGGTTCGGAATTCTCAAATACACTACAACCACTCCGACTATTTGCAATGGGGATGATGAGGATGGAGGGTGGCAATGTGTTATTCCTCTTCCAATCCTTGATATCCTTATACACTCGACTATGATAATCCAAAATCACCGTCTTCCCATGTCGATTCCGTACAAATAATAGAATCATGAGACGGAAATCCTGATGTTGTGAAGGACCAGGAACCGAGTGGGAATGATTATTATTGAACCAGGAGGAATTTTGTCGGAAACTCATGACGGGCATGATGCTGGCAGTGACAGTGAAGCCACACTCCTTGAAAATGGCTGAGCGGAGTTGATTGGATCGTTTGGTTTGTTTGGGTGTGACGGGATGAGTATTGTAATTCCCCACCAGGAACTTGATGATCTCGGAAATCTCTTTCTCTCCCGTCAAATTGTGGAATTCGTGAAGACGATTTTGAAAGAATATAGTGGAGAAAATGGCAAGAGGTGGAGGACGATGACCGTAAGTCTCCTGACGAATATTCTGAATGTGATAGAAAACTATTTTGAGCTTGTCACTCAGTAGAACCGGCTCGTTCCCCCCAATCACTA
Organism: Gisinianus flammeolus; assembly: GCA_034699125.1. Taxonomy (NCBI): domain Eukaryota; kingdom Metazoa; phylum Arthropoda; class Collembola; order Symphypleona; family Katiannidae; genus Gisinianus; species Gisinianus flammeolus. The sequence goes on from JAIUND010003655.1 coordinate 1,326, forward strand.
ACAATATCCAAGAATACACGTCATCTGAATTATCAAATGCAATGAACTTATATTTTACAGGTTTTAAGTTTTATAAAACTCACCAGATTGCTTCCGCTCTTGATCTGGATTTTGACCCCAGCCAGTCAATAGCTTGAGATTTTGAGAGTTGGACGACGTTCGGGCTGTAAAGCAAATAGGGATTTCATATATGTACTCATTAATCCGAGGACATCACTAATTTTGAATTGGTTGCTATACATAATTTCCGTTTTTATACCCGACGACAATCGTCGAAGTTCCTGACCAACTTCCGGGGAATGATTTTCATTCTCATCGAGTCCGTGACCGCAAGAAGTCGTCAGGTTTTTAGACGAACTCAAACTCAAATCTACGATATATATATATAGGAAAATTAAAATTCAAATCCCCTTGTGACAAATCATATTTATTTATATATATGTGTGGGATATAAGAAAATGTACGGATATATAGAATGCCAATTTACCTGGTGTGAGACAAGTGTGTCCAGAAACTCCAGAAGTATTAAAAGTATCATCGAAATTCAAATTTAACGAGTCCACTAGACAACTTGATAAGCGATTTGGGGTGATATTTCTGGACTCCATGTTGTTTTGCACTTTGTTCATTTTAAATTCTTACAAAAATTTGAAATCCCTATCGACGGCAGTAGATTTGTTGATATTTATTGGTAGCATAAACACAGTCAACAGTTGAAAAAATTACTCAGGAGTTTGCACAAAACATTTCAGTTACCGTCGTCCTCAACTTTTCTGTCATGCATTTTTGTATACTTAATTTTTTATCGGATATTTATTTGATGTAATTTACTCTAATTTTAAGTGCAAACTTTTTCCGAGGAAATTTGATTCCAACTTGGGAATCCCAAATTGGCAGATTGAGAATGAGAACACGAGAGCAACCGCGATTATGCATAAATCCTCTGTATATAGAAAAGCGGTCGTCTCTATCAGTTATGATGATAAAATGCAATGTAGGATATTTATCTATCTATATTTGGCATCATCAAAAGCAATTGAAACTAGTTTGTATGTGAACAACATTTATATCTGGCCTAATTTTTGAGACATATAACATGAAATATTTATTATGCAAAATCTCACTGGATGAAATCGTGAAAACGCTTCTGGACCTTAAATTTTCCATACATTTTAATGGTACAGACAATAATTTTACAAACCCAACGGTTTCATTAGAATTTTCCTTACTGAATAAATTGTCAAAATGTTGTTAGTTCCGTTTTTCAGTACTTTGATTTGCTCCAAATGATTTTACATTTAGTGTTTAAAAGAAAGTTAATTGTTCCACCCCGATTTCTTAGTACATAAATAATGTGTGCACACAGTTCAAATTCAATAAAATGATTTTCAATAGAATTTTTGTCCTTTTATTAGTTTCTCCATTTAAGTTGTCAAAATTCCTCTCCTTTTACCATTTTTATGTGTAGTATACAGTTACAGTTTCCACATATAGTTTTTTTTCTGTACAATCCCCAGAATTTCCGATTCTAAAATAAATGCTTGTTATTTACAGGTACACAAATACAAAATAATTTGATAACGAAAAGAGCTTAAAAAAATAATATAAATAATTTAGTTGAATATCGTCTGTTAAGTTCACAAACGAACTATAACGATTTTCCTTAATTTGCGGAAATGCGACGACTGCGTCCGTCTTTGTGGGTCAAATTCTGAAAAAATTCAGGGTGACAGAAAAGGTCATGGCAGACAATAATGTCGAAGGACCCAAAGCCCCATCTTGAGCCGTTTGACCTTTGGAGCAGGTCAACGAAATTAAGGAAAATAGTTATAGTTCGTTTGTGAACTTAACAGACGATAGTTAAATTTATTTAGAATGTGATAAGGAATGTTGTCAGTCAATGCGTTTGCTTGGTCGAGTTCCCGTCTCGGTGATATTCATATGATGATAAATGGGGAGTTGATCTCGACTGCACTCACTCCCAAAATAGCAGCTGATAAATTGAATAGAGTGAAGCGTGTCGTTATGTCTCCCAATGAAATCTTTTAAATTGTAGAAAACAGGTTTGGGGAAATTGGCTTGAACAATCTTTACGCTTTCAATACTGGGCATATTCCATTTGGTAAAGAGCCAAGAGGTCAAAGGACAAAGTGTTGCATTTACAATTTCTAGCCTCTTAATGTTAAGTAAATCCACGTTAGGTAAATTCTCCCGGTCCCTTTCCTGAGATCCAAAACAAAGTTCATCAATGCTCACAGTCAATGTTCGGATATTGGGGAAAATATCAATCATTTTCTTGACCAAGCTCTCGGAGAGTGGTGAAGTGATTCGAACATTTGTGATGGCATTCACATTTAAATCCTCATTAGAGAAATGTTGTGTGGGGTCCGTCACTTCCACTTCTCGGAATACAATTGAATTACAGGATTTTGAATATTTTTGATATTCAGGGAAGGCAGAAATGACACAGTAGATGAGTTGTTCCTCATTTGTGCCATTATTGTCTAGTATTTTTGGAATTTGTGGGATTGTGCTCAGTATCAATTTAGTGTAGTCATCTCCTTGGAGCGTGGGATTGGACATGCTCACATCATTACTATTCATTTGTGAGGAGTCATCATTCAAAATGTAGTCTTCATACGGATTCTTATTGTGTTTGATAATATTTGATTTGGATTTGGAAGCAGCAGGGATGTTCATTTCCAAACCTGTCGGCTCGATGAACAAATACTCGGGTTCGGATTCGGATTCGGTCTCATCCATCAGTGTTTTAGTTTCTGCCAACTCCTCAGTGAAGAGTCGAGGAACGACGTAGATTAAACTGATGGCGCTCAGTACAACTGCAATCACTGTGATTATCGTGAGGAAATAAATAATTCTCTTCCTTCGAACGATCCTATATACAATTACAAAAATACACGTATATGAAACAAAAAAAATATGAGTTTTTAACACGTTCAAATCAACCCGTTTTATGGAGTTCATAAACAATTTAATATACGAATCTTCATGTTACCATTCTTCATGTAATTTTAAGTCGCTCACAGAGAGATCCACAATGTATTCGGATAGATTGGGCTTGTAGATATCTCGGAATGGATTATTGCCCAACAGATTCTCGCTGTCCCTGCATAATACATAAAAAGAAAAATCAATCAAAATTTGACCATAAGCAAAATATTATCGTATATTTTGTTTCATTTTTCTGCCATATACATATATTTCGTTTTTTTTTTAGACAGAATCCGGGTGAAATTCGGCCCATTTTCTGTACAATAAAATCCACCCAGAATTCGTCTCCCACAATCAGCTGTTTTTTTGGTCTGGGAATCAACTGAATAAGATTTTCCTCTCCACATAGTTTTCAATCATACTCTGCTTTTAATTTGTAATTCCCAGTAATTACTGTTAATTGTTAATTTTGTAATAATGATACGTGAATATGTATGTATGTATCCCATCTTACTTTCCCGGTGGATAGCGTAACGGTGAGCTCGGATTTTTAAAGTCCATGTCCAGAAATCAGTGTAGTGTAATTTCACAATATAGTGTGGTTTCGTGTAATAATTATGAATTAAATAAACTGTTAATTTTAAAGCCAAGTTCAAAGCTTATTGGACTCGAGGCGGTCTCAAAAGATGCAACAATTCACAATTATTAATGGGATAAAAACCAATTCAGAATTGGTTTTTAGATTTGTAGTATTATAATAGAATCCGTACATTACAGGACGTAGAATCGACAAAAAATGAATGTTTTCCCTGATAGTCGTTTTTGTCTTTTGTATTGCGTATACATAGTCTACAGATATGTATAAATATCATTTCATTTCATATCATATTGAGTCAATATGACGACTCAAATTATCTCAAACTCTATTGATCTCGAGTTTCGTGCGAATTTGAACGTTTATATGAGCACATCGGGGAAATAGCACACCACACACGAGTTTTGCATATAATATAATATATCAATAGAAAAATGAGAAAACTTTGATAGCCTTGTGTACCAATCTGGCTCCATTTTTACTGATTGGCGTTCGGATGTTTGCACTTTTCTCTCTTCTCTCGACAAAAATTTATGATATGGTGCAAATGGAATTATGGATAAACGAGAACATGGATGCATGTCCACCAGAGTGTATAATAAAAATAAACGTTCAATGATTCAATTTATCTGTTATCTGCCTCGATAAGGATTTATTTGCTATTGTTGAAATTGGAATCCACACATTTCACATCACTGCTGTTGTATGAACAAAGTTTTAGTGTGGTCATTGAATAATTACTGAGAAGGGAAAACACCTTTTGTTATCAGAACAAAATTAGAATGTTTTTAGCATTTATGCATTTACGGCATTTGGTTATGTTCGCAAATTGTATGTAAATAGTCCAATGTTTACGTTCAATGTTCATTTTATGTGTACTGATTATAGAAATTAAAGATTTGAACTATATGCAAATATGGCCAAAGGAAATGCTATAAATTCTATAATTAAATAGAATTTTTTTAATCGCCGCCCACCATATATTTCTCCTCAGTAAAAAAGGTTACTTTACTAGAAAAATGTTAAGAGAAATGACTTTGCAGTGATTTAAAAATTCAGTAGCTGGACTCGTGTTGTTGTATATAGATATAGTCCCGAGGACTCAAAAAACTTTGACATATTGAATGGAACTGCTCGCGGAGTAAATGTCAGAAAGTTTACACTCGGAACAAAAGTGTGACGTTGTGATTTGAATGAGTGTGACGTTGGAGTTGGATTTAGATTGTAAAAAATGTAGGAATTGTTGATAAAGGCTAAAACTAAAGTGAACATGATGAAACTCCAATAGTTTTAAGTGAGGGAAATGCCCTTTGAGGATCCAGGAAGTAAGTTGTTCACACTGATTGTGAGTGGAATGAAGAATCTTCAAATTCCTTACATTTGGAGCAGAAATAGGAGAAATATGTACATTATTATTATTCTGAGTCTCATTTTCACTGGTCACTTGATGACGGTTGAGCACACTACAGAGAGAGTCAATGTCCACCTCCAGAACTCCTATTCCGGGGAATATTTCAAGTAGAATGGGAAACCAGGCTAAATCTAGGGATGTTGATGAAATCTCCAACGTTTTAAGGCTACTCGACGTTTTGGCAATCAAATCATGATGCAAAATCCCGTCAAATGTCTGTAATTTCAAAATGCGAATCTTTTTAGATTCTTCTGGAATATTTCTCAAATCCTCCAGACAATGGACATCAAAAGTGTCGTCGAGAGGATCCGCATGTCGTGGATCTTGAAGAGATTCATGTTTTTCTTGTGCATGTTGTATTTCAAAGGATTTCTGTGTGGAGGACTGCCGAATACACACGATCAATACCAGAAGAGTTGCGAGACCTACAATCATCATTAATGCTCCTCTTAGTCTCATTGGATTTTCTCCATGAAAGGACCTGAAACAATAATTATTTTTTTAATTACATATACCACACATTATGAAGAAAAATATCGTTTGTATTGATTTTTTTTTTACTTGACATTTTGTAGAAGGCTGACTCGACTTCCCGTCTCCGCCTCAAATGGTCCACTCAAATCATTATAAACAGTAGTCGTTCCGCTATATTAGAGCGACCCACAAAATGAAAATGTCTTTTGGCTTATTGCTATCAAAGTTCGATAGCAACTAAAATAGCAAAATTGAAAGTCGATATTGAATTTTAAATTGTGTATCAATTTTTGCTTACGTGTGTGTAGAAATTTGAAATCGCTCATCCCGGAAATCTTGCCCGTCGTATAATATCTGCAGAGTTCCGTCGTAATGTCCGTCTTCTTTCTTTTCCCAATTGGTCATATTTCAATTTCGCCCAGATTCCTGTTGTTGAGCCTCTCTCGTCTTGTTCAATTTTACCTACTGAACTAGAAATGAACAGCCCATACAATATATCTGTCATCATTCCCCACGAGAGATTAGAGATGAAAATGCATAAATATTTATTATAATAGCCTCAACTTTTCAATTGCAAATATAGAGTCGGTATTTACATTCCCATATTTTTCATATATCTTTTACCCTACAACTATACAATTAAATCAGTTGTTAACATAAAATACACGTGTTTGATTTGTGCTTTGTTGACTGTGTAAAAGCAGTGGAAATAGTGGAATCCAGAAAATATTTGTATTTACTTCCGACTTCCGTATGTAAAACATGTATAGATACTTGTATGAGCAATGTTGACAGGTACTTACTACTACTTACACCAATATAATAATATATATACTTTCCTTCAAACTATTTTGTGTCGATCAAGAATATTTCAACAGGGCTTTGAGATCCAGCCCGTTATGATGCAAAATCGATGATTTTGATGATTTCTTCGTATTTCTCTTACTAAATAGTACTAAATAGTACATTTGCACTAAATAGTACTAAAAACAGTAAGCATAAGTGGATATATTAATGAATGGAAATTTTAGAGAAAGAATTGCCTAGAAAATGAATTTATTTTCATTAAATTCATGGAGAGACGTCAGAAAATTCAGTCATAAAGTTGATTGAAGGTACCTATAAGTAGTTATAAAACGTACGTTATAATTTGACTCAACGTCATTCCGCAAATACTTCCAACCGGAACTCTCCCAATATTTTTGTACACACGCTATGATACTCGAGTGTTCAAATGCTCTGGCTCTGGGCCGTGTTGTAATCTATATATATATATGATGATAGTACTGCGCCACCGATAGGACGTAATGTGTTTAGATGCTGCACTTGCATTACATATACATGCACTCATGATATTACGACATGCCGATGCCGGATATTGTGAGAGTTAAATAAATTGTCATTAGGATTCCCGTAAGATCGATTTACCCATGTTCATAGGAGCTTATATGTAAACTGATGCTACAAGTAAATGGCGAACGCTATGAAACAATGCAAACACATGCTAATTATTGGCGTGTTACTCATTCATATTGGTTGACAGTTGACATGTGAATGCCATGTTTTCCAGCACAGAGCTTCCCTGATATTGCGAAAGTTAATAAATAAATTGTCATTTGGATTTAATGGAAGTATAGAGTCACACTAAATATTGCAGAAGTTTTCCAGCACAGCTTGCCATTAACCTGCACAGTTTTTCATTGTATATGATATCTATACGAAATGTACATTAGTATTTTATTTTAGTATGCATACTGGGGGGTAACAAGTTGTTGCTAATAATAACAACCGTTCTGTTCATTTTCTTGCTGCGGAGGAATCCGAGAAGAACATTCTTTTTTGTAGTTGTTCCTGTCATTTTCGGCCCAGTTATACCTATATATGTACAAAGTATCAACAATCGACGATTTACAAAAACGCTCTTTTGATTAAGAATGTGAGTGAAATACAGTGAAATATTTGTATCCACATTCACAATATTCAAATCATTGTCCAGAAATCTGTAGATAGAACTAATAAAATGTTGAGTAAGAATGTGGAAACAGCCATTTTTGCTACATTTAAAACCCTGGGTGTCATCCAAGTTTTACCTCTGGATTTTAATTACAAAGAGAAATTATTTCATATCTCAAGCCATTGGCTACGACTGGGAATTGTATGGTTACAAATTTTTCTCTTGATTATAAGTCCAATCCATGCTTTCTAAGTTCTCTACATTTTGTGTGCGGGAGAAGCTGGAGTTTTGGCGATTAGTCGGCAAATTGTTCACATTGGCTCAATGCTCTCATCCACTCTGTATCTCATCGACATTAGTTTACACAGAGAAGAAATCGTGTCTCTTTTCAACCGAACCATCACACTCAATCGTAAATGAATTCCATTTCATATTGTACATTGTACATACATAATTTAACACAATTTACATTGAAAATTGAAAATGCTCTTGCCAAAACAAATCTTTTGACGTTGACGCATTTAATTGTTCTCATAGGAAAGAACATTGGTCGCTTGGTGGGGAAGGGGAAAACAAACCATAAAATTGAAGATCCATTGGGACTGAATGAATTCCTGATTTTCCTTCCAATGTTTTACTTGTCCTTCACGGCCGCTGTGATCATTTTCGTGGCCAGCTTTGAAGTGAAACAGGATAATCCATTTACTCTCTACGGTCTCTTACCTGGTCAATTACAAACTCTCCCCAGCCTCATCATCTTCGTCATCATGGACATGTATATTTCCGCTCCACGAATGGGTATGTGGATATTTCAAGTCCATTTCCAAGGTTTCTGCCTCACAAGCTTCATTTACTGGCTCAAACGAATCAGGTAGAATCCCAATTTCCAGTTTCCACTATTATGTATTTTGTATGCATATAAAAAAACAAAACCCACAGTTCCACATATTCTTGCTTTTATCTATACAAATCTTTATTTTAGTTTGGACGTAGTTAAAGACAGTGTGGATTTACGTGAGCGCATTAAAATGCATCGTAACTTACAATTGTTGGTGAGACATTTCAATACGACGTATGTGAGAACCATCATCGTCTACAAAACGTCCTGTACTTTCTGCGGTATCGGATGTTTTTTCATTCTCATCCGTTTCGGTCATGTTCTGGATGTGCAAAGTTTTGGATTCATAATACCACTGGCAATTACCTGTTTGGCTTGGCCACCATTAATCTATGGAAATACTTTTAAAATCCATGATGAGGCTCGTACATTTGGAAAGCAAGCCATTTTAGGACTCAACAACATCAAATTCAAGACAAATAAAGTATATTTCCGATCCAAGATCATCTCGTTGGATCCTACAGCCATTAAAGTCGGGAGTGTTTATTTCCTGGACAGCTCCTTCACACCTCTGTACATCCGACACAATTTCGAACAAACCATTTCTCTACTACTTCTGTAACTTTCAACACACACACACACATCCAACTTGAATGCGAATATTCGTTCGCACATGAGTCATGATTATTTTCCTTTTTTTTACCGTGACAAATAAGTAAATATTATTGATAGGATGGTGTGAGCCGAGTGAAAACATCTGATTATTGTGAGTTATGCTATTTGGAATAGATGAAAGTATCTGTACACGGACGTTTTTTTAGAGATGAATGATTTAATATTTATTCATGTTATTGTATTGAACTCAATTGATACAAAATTCTTATCAGTGATAAGTTATCACTATAATAAAATAATATGTAGTATACAAAATTCATAAGCAGTGGTGACTCATTCCGTCACCTATTATTTTGAGTATAAAATTAATTTATAGATTAATTGCTAGACTTCTACCCTAGTGTAAGAGAATTTAAGGAGAAAACAAATTATTGTACAATAATTAAGATGGGAATTGTCTTTTAGCTTGAAATGCATATTGTATGTGACGCATTTTGTATGTATTTCTTCAGAAATATTTAAATGGAACAAACGGTTTTAGTATGTATATATATATTTAGTATACATTACATTAGTTTTCATTTTGTATTTATATGTAAGGTACATTTAGGTGATACGGAAATCAAAAACGGAAAGTACTTCTTTTTATCTGAAATAATTTTTGTATATCTAAGTGTATAAATAAGTACACAGGGAAATAATTTATAACCTTATCGTTCAATACTCCTAGCCTTAAAAAATAGGGTTTTATTCGGAAAAATTATCAATTGGAGCTCACATAAGCTGCTTAGAAGTTTGTAGTCTCAAAATAAAATGGAGCTCGGTCTGTTGCTGTTTTCGATTATCCGAATCACTGATTAACCAAGTCATTGTAGATTTTTAGCGATAAAGCCTGTAAATTGCGTCGGCTCTTTGTAATACATATATTTGTTTATATTTTAAGAGCGTCGTGTTTTTATGGATTTTAAGCCAAAAAATACTCATCATTGTGTATCTTCCTTCGATGGACAGATCAAATTATTGAAATTCCTTAGTTATTTAAAATTATATAAGTCTAAGCCAAACTTTCCTCAAAAGCATTTAATAATTAATATTCACCGTTTAAAGTTAGTATTAAAATCTGTGCTGATCGCATACCACAAAACCTTTGTTGACTGGAAACAACTCTCAATCATATAAATTAGTTTTAAATAATTATCATTGTGTAGGAACTTATATTCATTATTTAAATTAAATATTTTTCATGTACACAAAATAAATAAAAAATGTTTATTATAAATTGATTGTATTGAGAGACTAATTTCGTTCACATAGAAAAAAATGCTTATTGTTCATCTTTTCTCGGGAAATTTTTTTGTTACAAGAATTTTTGGCATGTCGATGAGCATATTTGAAAGGGATTTCAGAAATGATCTTAATGTCTTTCAACCGTAGTTCTAGCAAATCCGTCAATACAATATGAGAATTTGTGACTGGATTCTTCGCTTTTAATGTAATCGAAATTTGATTTAAACTTTTAAATTGTGAAATGTGAGTCAGGCTAAATGTGAAATTCGAGTTGTTCTCTGATCCATCTAGAACAATGACGAATTCACCTTTTTCCACACCTTCTAAATCCATAGACAGATCGTCAAACTGACTCTCAGAAAATTCCGTGTTTGTCTCGAATTCCTTCAAATGTGGAGACATGCTAATTAGTCTGTTCGTCTGTTCCATCACAATGGAAGAATTTGGTTTTTTCCATATCAAAATAACTTTTTCAAGTGAACAAAAATTGAACCCTTGAAAAATGTCACAATTAGGACACAAAGTCATATTCTTCATGATGAGTGTTCTGATATTAGAATTGACTCTCAGTATCTTTGAAACGTGAAGAAAATTTGAGAAGGAAATGAAAATATTTTCATATTTAATTAAATCTAAATTAGGCATTTTCCAACTAGAAACTACTTTGAAAACCTCGGGACACTCGTCAATGTTGTTCATGTACAGCCATTCAACATTTGGTCCATCGAAATAATAGGATTTTTGTGGAAGGCTCTTTTCTTCATCACAATAAAGATCATCATTCGTGATGATGACTGTTCTCACATCAGGTCGTTTCTCATCAAAAATGACATAGTTAGACGTGAACATGGAAAAGTGACTTAATTCAAGGGAATAATATACGCAGGAATTTTTTGAAAAAGCCATGTTGAGTATGTCACACTTGACCACGTTGAGTATGGACGTTCCTCGCGTATTCCCCGTTTCCAGGGGTATCGGTCTCACATTGGCACAGGGGATTGTACCCGGTGGTGGGATCATATTAAAATCCTCATACGAACAAGTTCCAGTCTCACATGTCCTTGGTGGACGTCGGACTAATGGTGGACATGGAGGAACTGGCTGGAATGTCGTTGTAGTCGTAGACGTTGTTGATTTGATTGGTATTCGCACATTTCCTTTGTTTACTGTCACCGGCACCGTCGTTGTCATCACGGACTCTTTGATGAATGTTTCATTTAAGTTAATTGGATTGACCGTCTCCGTAGTTGTTGAAATAGAAGGCTCAGCTAAAGGAACAGAAAATTATACATACCTATTATAAAAATTTCTCACGCGGAAATGAAAATTTGGTAAAATTTTAATTAAGTATCGTTTTATTTGTTTTATCATAAGAAAATTCAAAGAAAATTTACTTGGCTTGGGGACATTAACCAGATAAATTACGACAAGGGAAGCAAAGGTCAACAATATAGCAGCCGCCATATTAAGGAACCAATTTGGTATGAGGAATACTCCACATGGGTTGAAACCAATGTCTTTCAAAAAATTATGTTGTGTTTTTGGTGGAGTTTCTCTACAAAAACAAATGCAAACAAATTGAAAATTTAATTTCCTTCATTGTCATTTGATTGATAAATATAAAAATCGTTAAATATTTAACTCAAAATAATTGCTTTTAACATTAAAAGTTATGAAAAAAATGATTTTGTAACTCACCGGCGAAACACGGTTTTGACTAAATGTTCGATTCTCACTTTTTGTAGTTCTTCGTGCTTCAATTTTGAGTCATAAATCAACTCAAGATTGTCAAGATCAATATCCTGCGAGTATCCTGCGTTGGATATTTTTTTAATTATCCTTTTATTACTGTAAATTATCGGAAGTAAATAATTAAATCTCCATTCCTCACGGATATAACACCAACAACTTGTTGGGAGCATGACTCATTTTTTGATGTAAGTAATCCTAGTTAAATAACTAACACACAATACTATCGCCATTTGTGGACTAGAGACTGAGAGAAATGATGATGAAACGAATATATGGAGTCACATGATGTATTAACTATTAATTGCATATATATATATATTGGTTACACAAGTCTCGTCATTTGTACGTTTTCCAAACGTATTTAATCTTCTTTACTATCTACAATTAAATACGGGGCAGTATAGCTTCAGTGAACTCCACACTTCCTTTCTGCTTTATATTCTTGTTCTAGTGAATAAAAGCACAGGAGAGATCATTCTAGAAACCCAAATTGAGGACACTGAATAAATCTGCAACTCTCGTAGAACAAGAAATTTTCAAAGGCAGTATGTAGTGGAATTGACACTGATAAAAGAGAGGCCTCGAAATTTTAGATTCGTGTTAGTTTCTCGGTGAAACGCAGTACCTATAAACACAGAAACCGTGTGATAGAATCCAGTTGTGCATGGCGATTACAAAAACAGGACATTACAAAACGTTTGGATGAAGTTTGATGTAAATATTTGTAAATTGTAATGTCGACTGTGTGTGTAACTTCGGACAAAGTTTTAATTTTTCCACAATAAAATACGAAGACTACTACTAAGTAACTTAATGACAGAAACTCAACATAGTTTTACAGTTTGTGGCGATTATTTAGCCTAAAACATACAGTAAATAAAATTGTAAATTTACACAATTCAATTGTGTTTTTAATATCAAATAGATATGTCACATATCATACATATGTGTGTACAATGTGGAGAAGATAAAAAATAATATCACGTCTAATTCTTGTCGAGCGATCGACGAATTTGTGTATATTTTTGAATTTTTGTAATGCATACTTAAATAAATGGATACAAAATGATTACAGATAATGAAATGATTGGTCTAACTCTAAACTACTCTGTCGCGTGAAGTTTAACTGGATTTGATGGTCATTTATTATAATGCATTGTAGAGCGAATTTGCATCAGTAGGTTTTGGTGATTTGACATATTCAAATGTGGAGTTTCGATTTTTCGTGTCAAATAACTGATGACACATCAAAATAAAGACACTTGTTTGGTCCATATCTATTAGGTCCTATAGAAAGAGAAATTATGGATACAGAAATGAAAAGAAAAACAATGATTCCGGCATGATAATAAAAATCGCATCAGTTTGAAGTATATGGATGAAATCCATTGCAATTAATTTGTAATTTGCGTTCATTTTAAATGCTTGTTTTTTGTGCCTGTCAATAAAATTATTAAAATTACAGAAATCAATACAATTTAGAATATAGAATTAGATTATTTTCCACGCATTATTTCCCACCAATTAAATTGAATTTTCTCTCAGCATAGATAAAGGCTCAGAAGAAGGAGTGGGAGACCCTTGGAAATGGTCCCTTAATCCATTCGAGAGGCTGTATAAGAGGATTATATAAAAGGACAAGGTTTTTTTCAAATCATTTCCAGTTTTATACTTGACCAAGACAGACCGTCGACGAAGGCTTTGAAAAAATTTCCAGTTGT
>JAIUND010003656.1:0-14919 GCA_034699125.1 Gisinianus flammeolus
AAGTAGTCAGCTGTAGCAATTGCGTCGTTTTCACCCAAAGGATTTTGACTCTTTCCCTTCTCTCTCACAGTCAGTTCCTTCCTAAATTTCTGTGGAGAGTCAAACAAACGCTTCTTTTTTCCTCTTCAGAATCTCACTCGTGATGGAATCAAACTGTATACAAACTCAAACTCATTCAGATCTTTATGATTGTTTACGAGATGCGGAGTCAGTTTCATCATTTCCGAGGGCGCACACAATTAAACAGTCAGTTTTACACAAGTTCCGTCTTGTAAAATGCGTACACAAAACAATCACCATGAGAAAGAAATCCAAACTCTGAGCCGCAGATTGTAATTTGTTATAAGGTAAAATGTGAAAAGGAAAAAGCTAAAAGAAAAAAGCAATAAAATGAAATATTTACAATGGAAAAATCTCTGCAAAATATTGGAATCGTGAGAATGAGAATTCCTCAGTTGATTTTGCCTGTTTGCGCCTTAACGTTTTGTTGTTGAGTGTGTGTGTGTGTGATTGCGATTGTGAGTGCCTGGAATTTTGGTAGTGAGTGGAGTTCCGAGTGGGGTTGCGATTGGATAATTGAGTGAGAATAATAATGTGAGTGTTGGTGTTGGGTATGATTCGGGTTCGGAATTGGGAGTACGCGGGTGTGTGTGTCACATAGGTTGTGAGAGGATTGGGGTTGTCGAGTGTCCGTGGGGTTCGACTTTGGCTGTTTGTGGTTGCTGTTTTCTTTGCTCCCGAGGTGAAGGCAAGCTGTGTGGTGGAGCTCAGGGAAATTGCGCCCATTCCCTTCACTGCCAACAACCAACAACTGCCAGTGACAACGGACACACGAGAAGGAAGACAATCATCAAAACAACAAAACGGCCCCATCTGCTCAAGTAAATTAAATTGCTTTATCAAAAAACAATTTTAACGTTGTCGATGACTTTACTGATTGAAATGCTTTTGTGTGGCGTTCAAGTCAGGCAGATCTAAAGTAATAAAATTATGTGTTTTTCTTTTGTGGTTGTTTTTTGCGGCCCAATGATGTTCGTTTTCGGGTGGGGCCCATGATGTTCGTTTTGAGGACCCCAATGTACGTTTTTGGGGACCCCAATGTTCGTTTTTGAGGCCCCAATGTTCGTTTTTTGGTGGGGCCCATGATGTACGTTTTCGAGGCCCCGATGTTCGTTTTTTGAGGACCACGTGTTTGTTTTTTGGGGCCCGCGATGTTTGGGGCCCAAATGCTTGTTTTTGAGGCCCGCATGTTCGTTTTTGAGGCCCCTATAAATTATAAGCCCCAAAAACATGACGACGAGAGAGAATGACCTCAGTTCTTATTTACGTATGTTCACGTTTACATTGAAAGTCATTGTTGGAGGTCATTTTTGAAAATGACCGCCAACAAAGAAAGCCATGTGACTTTGACACGACTGATGTGTGTATTTTTTAATGGTCGTTTTGTTTAGTTTTCAAATGTGGGACATGGCGGAGGGACCGCGTTCCCACAGTTGAGCTTTGTCGTCCCACCTCAAAAAGGCTCCGCGCTCTTGTATTTCAGCTTGTTCAAAGACGGCGGGCAGGATCGGGCTTCAATTCACGCCTCCTGTCCCATTCTCATTGGGCGAAAATTCATTGCCAACAAATGGATTAGCATGAACGCTCAATTCCGGGATTTCCCTTGCTCCACAAGTCCGGGTGGGAGACATCGCGTTCAAGTCAATGGGCGGGAAATGCCCACATAATTTTTAAACTTTGTAAACATATCTTACAAATTCAAATCCTTCAAGTCAATCGTTTGATACTATCAGTCATGGAAATTTATGGATAAAATTGTCAAGATTTGGGGTGAGCACTCATTTCATACATGTCATTAGAGATCTCTACAATAAAGCTAAAACAAAAGTACAAACAAGTGACGGATTCACGGAATGTATAGATATACTGAAAGGTGTTCTACCGGGTGAGACTCTATCACCAACATTATTTACGCTTTACTTGGACGGAATTGTAGAAGTACACAAACAAGGTGGTGTACGTGGAATTCAACTTATACTCGTCGAATTAATAATACTACTCTACGCCGACGACATTGTGTTGATTGTTTGATGGCAACAAATGAATTAGATCTCCAAAGACGAATAAACATTTTACAAAAATTCTTCGACTACCACCTCATGAAAGTTAACCTAGGGGAAAACAAAAGTAATCATCTTTCGTAAAGGAGGAAAAATAACGAAAAAAACCAAATTTGATTGGAATAATCAGAGACTTGATATTGTGAGTAACTATACTTACCTTGGTCTAAATTTCTGCTCAAGTAGTTTATTTAATATGGCTAAAGAGATAGCTCTTAAAAAATCTAGAATAGCATCCAATAACATTATCTCAATATGTTATAAATCAAAAGTAAAAAACATTGATGTACCTAAAAGATTCGTTGACTCTCTAACAAAATCTATTCTACTATATAGTGCTAACGTATGGTCACACTTATATTTAGACAACCTAGAAAGAGTTCAAACTATGTACGTGAGACGAATCCTAAATGTCACAAATCTTTCCCCGGGATATATCCTGAGAAGCGAAACCAATACTCCACATACAAAAGTTCCAATAATAATATCAATACTAAAGTTAATAGGCAAAATTCTGGCAAAATCACAAAATGACATTATGAGAAGTGCCTTCAATAAACTTAAAAACATTGAAGACAATGACCAAAAATATAACTGGTTTGATCATGTTAAAAATCTTCTTGAAATGCACGACTTATAGGACGAATTCTCTAATCTCTCGCGTGAAAATCTTGAAGACAATTTTTATATTATATTAATAAACTTAAATCGTTCTGAATACAGGAGGATATCCAGAAAATGATACTGAATAAAACAATGACTCAATTTGCTCAATTTAATACAAATGCTGGTATATCCTACTCCTTTAATCTAAACACTGAATGGAATGTTGTATCTTGTATCCAACAACTAAGATTAAATACGAGTAATAAGAGTATATAGGTAACGAAACATATTCTCTAAACGATATGAACTTAAAATAGAAATCAAAACTGTAAAACGTGAATTATGCCATCAATGCAATAACAATAATATTGAGGATATTTTTCACATATAATTTTTGAGTGCAAACAATACAGTGAAATAAGAAAGGACTTTTTAGGCCACGTGACAAAAAATAATAAAAACATTAATAGGGATTAGGTTGTGTTAAATGACGGTTAGGCACCAATAGCCTAAACAAAAAGTGCCCTCAAATCAACAAACGAGTCAGATTTCGGTCCGCCCAAACACGGGGTGTATAGTAAATACAACATTTTGAATACAATAAAAGAATCTTTGAATCCAATGGTACATTCGTATCCCTGCAAAGAGACGGAGCAGTTTGAGGTTGACCCCTACCAAAACCAATTCCCATCCAATCCGCTTCATCCGAATATCTCCACGACTCTTTGCTTTCCGGCTGATCTCCAAAAACGTGGAAATGAATCCGAAACGGAAAAAAAACAAAAGAAAATATCCTGATTCCGCGAGGAAAGTGAGAAAGCAATTGAAAAGGCCGAGAGTGAAAGCATAGAAAATCAAGTGAATGTCGGAGAGATGAAAGGACAAGGGCTGGAATTCTGCAATTTCTTCCACCTGAACGCCCCATGTCCGGACTCGTTCCGTCATCCAGGACGTCTCGAGTGCCGGGAACCGGATGTGATCCCATCGCTCTCAGAACCAGTAGAGACCGGAACTGAGGAGGATCCCCATCTGACGAGTGAACGGAAATGCGGCTCTTACTGAGTGAAGACTCAGCATATTACTCACGTGATAGCCGGGAGCCTTCACTGCAGCCAACGACGAAAACTCATCTTTATTTTTATCATGATTCACATTCCATTTCCCATTGTGAGCAAAGTTGAGCGTGCGGTTCTTCCGCATTTCCATCTTGAAGAATTGCCAGAAGAATCCCAAATCCTCCGTCCGCATGACAAACACGGACTTGGGCCGACTCAACAGCTCCCGGATGACATAGCCAAAAAAGGCGGTGTGGGGTGTGGACAATAGCATCGTCAACCGGCGGATTTCGGGTCGGATTTGAAGCCACATACGGCACCACATTGTCTTCATGCACGGTAGATTCGGGTCCGGTCTTTTCACCCAGTGGACGCCACGACAACTAATCGCGCAAAGTGCCCTCAAAGCCGAGCTCATTTGATGGACGTCATCACCGAGCGGGAAACAAATGTCGTGGACATTGGTGGGTGATGAGAAGGAGCCCCTTTTCTTCCAGAAGAGGTCGCACGGGAAGCTTGCCGTGGCTCCGCCTCCTCTATGACTCACTATCAACGTCCGCGGATCCTGAAGGAACTCTCGGATGGATCCCTATTTCGTCTGGAACGGATGACTCAGCGCATACTCGCTCTTGACGATCCCGCGGTAACTATTGGTCAGGATGAGCCCCATCATCAGCCAGAACCCAAACAAGATTTTGTGCAGGAGTCGCATCTCTCCTTTCCTTCTTCTTCTTCTTTCACACCCACTTCCGGTTCCAGTTCCGGTTCCTCCCGCTCACTTTGCTCGAGGAGTATCCGATAGATCCAAAAGAGGGAGGCCGTCCCGGCGTGTCGGCCACACCCGCTCAAAAGAGTGACGCTAATGACGGTGAGCGCGACGGACGTGACCAGCCGAGCCAAACTTCCCCCTGAAATGGAACTGCATAGATGTTGAAGGAAGTTGAAACTCGGACTATCGAGTCGGCCGTGATAAATTTGTACGAGTGGTTGGTCCCGCCAGTGGGGAACCACCCATCAAAAATGGAGTAGTAGTCTTCGTCGGAAATCTCCGAGTCTCTCGCGGACCATGCGATGTATGAGGAGAGTGGGGAGGCCGCGATGACGCCATCTTGTTCCAGCTCAAATTCGAACATGACGTTCAGGCTGGAGCGGAATGAGTCCAAGACGGCGGTCTGGAGGTTCACGGGCTGTGTCCGGGATAGCGGCGTTCGCGGTCCCCCTCCGGAGCTTCTCCATTTCCGGTCGTACTCTGCACGTAGAGACAATGGGATGGGGCTGGAAAGGATTTCCTGCATAGTATTGATCATGGGACTGGAACAGGGCGGGGATTCCCAAAAAAAGCGAGACGGATTCGTCCAGAGGGAAACAGGAGAAGGAGCGTGTCTTGGGTGTGCAGAGCCGGCAGAGAATGAGACCGCCCTGAAGGAACACCCGGATTTTGTGCTCATTTCCGGATCTGAATTCCCAGGAGACGTCGTCTATGAGCACGTAGAATGAGAGATAGTCCTTTCCATAATATTCGTAACCATACAACTCATTCCTCGGACTTGAAGGCATCTCCGAGCTCCACACGATCCGAACATCCATTGTTGGCTTCATTCCCCGCCGGATTAATTCCATGGTGCTGTAGTCCACGCCGTGAAACAGATCCTGATACACGGTGTGATGGTCCTCAAAACCATTCAAGTCCCCCATCGCCAGGGGTGATATTGTGCCGGAACGTAGTTCCGGTACTTTTTTCGAAGCTGGAACGCAGTACCGGCACTTCTTTTGACTAATTTCTCTCACGGCCGCCTAATTTGTAGGTGTGGTCTTTATCTGTATATGCGGGACTCGTAAGTTTATGGTTGAGCGGTATTAGATGTGACAAATAAAGGTTTTACGTCCCTCTCCCATTTTTCTATACATGTCTATACTATTGTTGGCTGAGGCCGCTGGAACTCCAAGCAACGCACGAAGTACCGAGGTACATATATGTACCTATGTATGTACTTGGAACTAGAAGGATAAGACCTTATTTGTAGAGTACATCCCTCTATATACGTAGAAGAATGAATAGACTATACATGTATATATATAGTCTCAGACAGTCGACGAGACGTTTACATAGGTACATTACATACTTTGCACTTGTTCAAGTGTGTTTTGACAACTCATGGAAAATCTTTAATTTGATTTAATCCAAACGAACTCACACTGGTCCTTTTTTATCCTTTCATTCCAATGCATTGCATTCCAATACAATGTTCGTACTTTGTATTAAAGCTCTGCTCTGTAAAGTGTAAAGAGTGATATGAATAAACTTAGCATTTTCTCGAACATTTACTCGATCCACAAACGGCCAAACTGACGGAAAAGGTTAAATGGCGTTGAATTGCCTCATAATTACGATACGAGTTTCTTGTTGTTCGGTTGGACTTTGGGAACGTCCGTAAAAGAAGTCACCCCTTGTCACAAATTTGTCGAAACCCCACCCCTTGTCTCAAAACATTTGTACAACCCGCTCCTGGTTTGATTTCTGCTTCCCTTTATCTTTTACATTTCCTTGTAATACCATCAAAGCAAAGGCCGAGACTCTATCACAGGTAACGTTCTGTCACAAA
Organism: Gisinianus flammeolus; assembly: GCA_034699125.1. Lineage (NCBI taxonomy): Eukaryota > Metazoa > Arthropoda > Collembola > Symphypleona > Katiannidae > Gisinianus > Gisinianus flammeolus. The sequence goes on from JAIUND010003656.1 coordinate 6,385, forward strand.
AAGTTGAACACTCCCATAGCCGCCAATACGGGATAGCTGTAGGTAACCCATGCCCATGCCGGGCCCCTCTGAAGTCACATTTATGGCGGGATTTGGAAAAAAGCCCTGGCTCTGGTAGTTTTTTATTATCAATGAAAACCAGTGAAATGCTGAATTTTTAGCCAAAGTCCCCTCAAATACAGTAATTTTGTTACAAACTTTTTTGTTTCGCTATTACGCTTGTGCCGTATGTTTTTTACAATTTACAGAAATCTTTTCATTTTTTTAGTAAAAAATACGAATTTTTTCAAAGTTTACACTAGATATAACGGGAATTTTTGTCATATGACACGAGATAAAACGAAATTTTTGGAAGAAAAGGCTGGGCTTTGTTACCCGCAACCACCTCAAAAATATTAAGTTGTGGTCCTTGACAGCCCCTCACCCCGTGTCCCATTTTGTCACGAAATGTTGGACACCCCCCACCCCTTAGGGTGTGACTTGTTGTACGGACGTTCTCTTGCCGCGGCAAAAAAATGCCTTGCACTAGATAAGATTTCATTTTTGTGCGTTCCGGCACTAAAAATTTTACAATATCACCACTGCCCATCACCCGCATCTGAACCAAGCCCTTCAAATGTTTGAGTGCGGATGAGATGCTAGATGTCAGTGCATGTAAATTCCCCATGAATAGGGAATTTCCACAAAATAGCGGAATCATCATCCGGGTTTCAAAATTCCTAGTTTTTTTTTCATTTGGTATAGTATAGATGAGCGGACGAACGGACGGACGGATGGACAAATGAAACAATAGAGCTTCGCTTCCGAAACCAACAAAGTGTTTCACTTTATGGCAACCCAAAATTGTTACAAAGTAACAATTTTAACTTTATTCTATAGTCTACGCGGTTTTCCTCATGAAAACGGTAAATGGACTGATTTTTGATCCGGATCAAAAATCCTGGTGGATTGTGATCGAAAAGTGGATAGTAAGCTGTAGTCTGTGGCTGTTCAGGAGTCTGGTGGATCAGCCGATGGCATCAGAGAAAAGGAGCCTAAGCATAACTTATCACCTAACGTTATTAGTTTTAAAGCTCCTTTTTTTCGGAGCTTCGTTGATCATGGGACTCGTTCTCAGTAGCGCTTATTCCAGCGTATGGGATCCTTAAGGCAGTCCATGCTTTTTTGAATCCGTTCGTTACATACATTTTGGACCAGGGCCCAGGATTTCCTTGCAAATGTCTCCTTCTGAACATATGCATATACTTTAACCAGCTCTTGCAAGTCATCGAGAACAAATGCCGTGTGAAAAGTGAATTGAGTAGTTTTAGTTGTCGTAAGTCGTAACTGTAGAATAATTAATTGTACAGGAAACATACTTTAATTGCTCATGCATTTATTACGGTGACACATTCATTAAAGTCAAATCACATGAATTAGAACAAAAAATTTGAAATTCCTCTCAACCAAATGATTCTGAATGATCATTGACTCACCACGACATTTTCCCTTGGACTTGTTCTTGACACGTCTGGACCTGGACCTTGACCTTGACCTTGACCTGGACCGTCCCCTTTGTCCTTGTGAAGTGGCTGACCCAACCACAATTTGTCCAGATGAAGAAACGGCATCTCCACCGTCACGTAGATGGCGTAACTGAGAAGGATGGACAAAATCACGTGGGCCATAAAAAAATTAATCATAGTGTACGTGTCAAAAGTTTGGGGTTGGCGGAGTCGAGCCAGGAAACTCTTTTGAATGAAAGGCGAGATCAAAAACATGATGAAACTCAGTTTTCCCAAGGGCTCAAAGAGGCGCCAACTCAAGAAGGAATTGACCCAACCAGCCGAGCCGGAAACACAAGTCAAGATGACCCAGGCAATAACAAGACCCCACAATGTCCGATGAAACCCCACATAAACCCCCGCCACCACCCACAAATCATATCCAGGAGTATAAAAACGTGTGGAGCCAATGAGGATCCCGAACGCGATGACAGTGGAAATGAGCCAACCAGCAACGAGGGCACTTTTCCTTTTCCTCAATTCAAACGTTTTCCCTCCCGCCGTTTTGAACAGTAAATAACCCGTCCACATTCCTATGCACACAAATCCACACAATTCACCCAATCTACCACAGTAAAATGATTGTAATTTAACCAAATGATAGAGGAAAACGAAGAAAATGTACGGACCGATTAAATAAGGACCCGCCCGACACCACGGTTTGACATAATACACATCGAAACTCCACCCATCCCTTCAAATAATTCACAAACGGAAATTAAAACCTTTTTTTTCTATCTATACTGCTGGATCACATACGATCCGGATAAATTGAGGGATTTGAATTGTAAATAATGAATATATAGTGAATATACAGTTGTTCGTTCGACCAGGTCCAAACTGGATTGATTTGATAGAGATAAACGATGAGGCCGGGAATCAAGATGGAGGCGATCGTGAGGATTATGAGGATCCCGCCGCCCACCCGCCCCCACCGCCACAGCGGCCACACGATAAATGGGGTGAAAATGTACAATTGCATGTCCGCGGATAAATACCACGTCGGGACGGCGCACTGATCATTCACAATCCACAGTCCCACGTTCCAAATTCAAAATTCATAGTATTAAATTACATTTCAAAAATGCCGCCAAAAACTTAAAATGAGCTGCTGTTCGTAATTTATGCATGTATCCTTGCTGTTTGCTCTCACATAGCGATTGTCCTCGCCGTGATGACTCCACAAGTCCACCAAATTGTTAATGAAGACTAAATCCTTCCACCAATTCCTCCGACATCTGATGGCCAACTCCTCCATCGTCTGCCAATGGGGGCCGGATGACAAGAGCGGGAGGATCGTGGCCAGACACCCCACCAACACCCCCACCGTCGGCATCAACCGCAAGCATCGATGGAGATAAAAGAGCGGGAGATTTGGGAATGAGCCATGAGTGTTCTGGAGGTGCTGGAGGAGATTCAAGGAAACGAGGAGACCACCCATCACGAAAAACGTGTCCACCGCCACAAATGTATTGTGAATGAGGAAACTGGCCGGGTGGTCCTGCTCCATCGCACGGACATCCGGCTCAGCCATCAGATTCAAATTCCAAGACTTTTGAGAGCGGGCGGAGTAGTGTGACGTGTGAGCCAGGATGATCCAGACGATACTCAGGAATCGGAGGCCGTAGAAACACGTCAAAATGCCCCCGAGCTCATTGACCCTTGACCTTTTACTTTTACTCGGGCTCAGAAGGATCCTCGTGTTCCGCAAAATGGAGAATGCTCGCAGAGTTTCTTTCCACATAGCAATGGCGGCTATCCTTTCAGTTCCAGTTCCAGCTCCAGTGATTTCCCGCCTCTTTTCAAATAACTCGAGAAGCGTGCCCGCCAAGCACAAAAAGAGCAGACTCGAAAGAATCCCGCTATTGTATATTGTGGGATTTAAAGGAATTGAATATCGTATTAATATTAATTTTCAATTCCAATTTTCCCGCGGGTAAAAAGTGATAAAAAGTGATTGAAGTTGAATTGAGGACTGACATCATGGCAATTTGGCCGGCGTCCAAGTCTCTTTTCTGGTCGGTCATGCAGTTCCCTATGATGATTGGGACGAGAAGATTGTGAGGACGACAGTCGTCCCTGGTCAAGTTGGTCAAGTTGGTCTTGTTGAAGAAAAGGAGAAAAGAGGAGGAAATGAGGAGCCTTTGAACATCCTGTTTGGTGCAGGAGGATGGCCAACAATGGCCCTCAATTCTCCTCCTGGTTTTAGGGGACTCAACTGAAGAGGTGCAGTACAATCCTTTGAAACTCGACGTCGTTCCATTCACATCCGAAAATGCGGGCCCTTGAATTTGAACACATGTGTCGAAATCCCCCATGGCCGTCACATTCCCCGCCAGTTTCAAATCTCCCTCTTCGTTTCCTGGTAAAATCCCCCAGGACTCCATCACTATATATACACAGATAGTATAAACATGATCAAATCCGTTTTGAGTTTTGGAGCCTTTAATTTACCAACGAGAACGAGAACGAGAGCTGAATTTGTGTGTGAAGGATAATATTTTGACTTACTTTGAACGGCCCAAGAAGTCTTCTGCTTTTGCTTTTCCTTCTGACGAGGAGTGTCCACAGAATCTCCGTCGTCTTCTGATTGGATTTCCGACTCCACTGCCGCCAATTGGTCCATCCAATATTGCACATGCGCCAAACAATCTCCGCTCACATTTGTTTCATTCTCTTCGGGACAAGACGGGCGGCGGGAATCCGCCGCCAGGACGGGTGACAATTCAAATTCAAATAAAAACCCGCATATTAAAATCATTACAAGGCATTTTTCAAAGGCCACCATTTTGGATTTTGAAGAGTTTCACAAACAATGTTCGTGTTGGTTTGGCGTGTGGCGGGAACGAACGGTGTGTGGGAAATGTGAAACTGTGTGGATTATAGAAATGGAAATCTCGACAATTCATGACGTTTTTTGTTTTTGTTTGCACCACATCTGTGGAATAAATTTCAGATTGGACTTGAAGCTGGCGCCAAGTTCAATTAATTTAGTGCAATTAGTGACGGGATTCCGTCCATCATTTTTTTCCCCTCCGAAATTCATATATAATTAACTCGTAATCACCTCATTTAAATTCCGAGATGAGAAGGAAATGAAAAATGACAGACGAGGGAAATACGTAATGCAATTATATATAAGAGCGAAAGAGCAAGACGACTAGACGACGTTTGACACATCATTAAATCTTCATTAGCGCACTTTGAATACGTTTAACTATGGTCAATTTGTTTGAGTGTTTCCTGAGAAAAAAGGCAAACATTTTTTCGACGTCAGGTCGTCACTGGGATGCGGAAAATGCGGAAGGAAATTCAGCGTATTTAAAGTTGACGAGTGTGGATCAACTATTATAAAAATGATTCACCATGAACGCAAAGCGCCTTATGACACACCATGAACGACCTTTTTATTTCAGCTTTAGTTTTCCCCGACGCCGGCTGGAGCGGGTTGTAAACGACAGGGAGGAGATTGCGCATGTTCTTACAGCTTAATGAATCGCGACCCCCGAAGGAAACGGCGCGGCGTAGGGAATGCCAATCGTACTTGCCAGGGCGGATTCCGACTTTTAAACTCTGGCGCCAACTCACAAGCTCCACCCCTTTTTTTTCATTCCGCATCATCAACATCACCGACGCTGTCAAGATGATTAAAAATTTAGTACTTTACACGTGATTAAATAGACACATCAAACATTATCCATAATTAACGTTCTTCAATGGTTTTCTCTGGGTCTGTGGGACCGCCCAGCCGTCGTCTGTTTAAATACTTTATTTGTCTATATAATATAGTCGTGCAAATGTATTAAGTAAGCATTTCATATTTATTTATATTCCCGCGTTTCAAAACGACAAGAAAATGTGTCGATTTCGCGTGCCAAATTTCCTTAGGGAAAAGACAGAACCACAAGACAAAAATTGTTATATAAAACCAATATAAAAGCATTTACGAAGACGCCATTTTGAAATTTTCCCTTTCCCACTTTGCATGAGTGACCGCACAGTCAAATTTAAACCGCATATGTTATACATTTTCACACTAAAAAAATGGAGACAAAAATCTTGGGAGTGGTTGTACTAAGATTCTTGTGGCTTAAGTGGATTATTTCTTTGCATGGTTTCATTTTCATTGGATTGACGTTGCCGACCGGTTTGGTCTCCCAATCAATTTCAGTAGAGCTGCCATCGTCGGCAATGTCAATGTCAAATGTCGGAAAAGGAAAAATCCCCATTAAAGAACATGATGACGGTCGCTTGAATCTCGTGTTGAAACCGTTTCGAGGTTGCACCTTGGCCGTGATGACGAACGACCGCTCCAACGGCGCCGCTCCGTCTCGCTTTGCTTTCCCGGATGCGTTAAAACAGCGGATTTTGGATGTGACACGAGAGGAGCCCAAACAATTCCAGCAGATCCATCAGCGGTCCTCCCCAGTGATCCTCCAAATTTTAACATGGAGTCGCGTCTTGAAGGATCCAGAGTTCCTCAAGAGGATCCGGAGCCCTTTAAAATATTCCAGAGAGATTTGCTTCGTTCACATCGCCATCCCAATTTCTAAGGCAGCGGAACCATCAGCACCGAATACAGCTCAAATCCAGCAGAAAACGTACATTAACTATCCAATGGTTCAAACCGGTGGGGACAAAGTTTCCATCAGTCGCTACTTTCACTTTCAGAGCACTTGGCGAGATTTCCTGATATTGCTCGCGCCCTCAGGGACCGCCTTTACTCATGTGACGCCACTCCTTTCCTGCGGCCTCCCTGTCAATTACATCATCCTCACTTTTATTCATTTCAATGAGGACACCGTCGGTCCCCTCCAAAACGTTAAATACGTTCGATATCGATGTGATTTGAAGGCAACGCCCAGTTTGTTCTGCCTCCTCCCTGCCTCTTACTTTTTCCTCCTCCCACCTCAAAAAAACAGCCCAACCGTAAAGACTCTCGTTCATGATGCGCCAAATTCAAATTCAAATTCAATAAAGTCTGAGTTGGACTTTGGCGGGATGTGGAATGCCTTAAGGAAATCACGGCGCGGATTCTTCGGCTCCGAAATCCAGCTGGACGCGTATATAAAGGACGACAAAGAAAACTCATTCCATGAGGGCATCAAATACCTCGGGCAACTCCGACTCCGTCACGCCACTCACGTTTTCAGTGACGAAATCGCGCTGCTCTCGAATTTGCAGCTGGCCCTCATCCTCGCCCAATACCACAACTTCACCTATGTCGCCTACATTGAGGACAAGGTCAAGGGAATGCCGACGGATTGTGACTTGGGCTGCATCCAGGTGAATCAAATGCTCCTCTCCAGCACCGGCGGTGGCTATGGCATTAGTGTCTTTGCCTTTGTGCATTCTTATTCCATTGTTCACGGGCTCGACCGACAACGTGACCTGAACCCGAGAACTGCCCTCGCGGACCTCGCCGCCCCCTTTTCCCCAGCCCTCTGGCTCACCTTTGGGCTGTCCTGTGTCGTCCTGAGCATTCTCGTTGCCCTCTGCGCCGGCGCCTCTCGCCACTTCCCCCTCCACCAATCCTCCAATAAGGGAATCCTTATCCTCGCCATTTGGGCTCCGATCGTCGCTCAATATATCAACTGGGAAGATCTCCCACGACCACCAAAAGAGGGGGAAGGGTCAGGGTCGAGGTCAAGGTCCACGTACACTTTCCATTTCTATTACACTTGGTGGACCCTCGCCGTGTTCCTCATGACCAATTTTTACTTGTCTGAGCTCGAATCTCGGCGGGTGTCTCCGAGTACGTTCGGTGCGGTCAAGTCCTTTGAAGAGCTCATGCGCGACAACTACACTCTGGCCGTGTCCGCCTTCGACGGGCAACATCACTTCATGAATCACCTCCAAATTTGGCGACAGGTGGAAGCATCATCAGTGGATGATGCTGGTCGAGGAGTCGTCCACAGTGGACAAATCCTATTGGCGAAGCATGAAACATTGGTGCCGCACCTTGTGAGCATGTATGGTTTGAGGGCGGAAGAGCTCGGGAGCTTTTGGACGCAGTATCGGATCGGGGCTCTCTTGCGGAATGATGAACTCTCGTACGCTCGCCGCCTCTTCCAACGTCCCTTTTTCCAAGCCAAAGACGAGTGGTTTGTGTTCCCGCTCGTGTGGGCGTTCCGGATGCCGAATGTCATGGGACCCGTCCTGTCCTTTACAGCTCTCATCAACACGGGCATCGTCAACTTTTGGACCCAAGTCCAAGCCCAGCTCCGTCGTCCATATGAGAGAGAGAAAGGACAGTTTCGCCTGCTGTTGGAGGCAATGGGGACGGAGGGGGAGTTTTTGGATCGGGAACGAGTAGGGGGTGGGGCGGAGGAGGTGAGGGCCATTACGCTGAAAGACAATGTTGTCCGGGCCACCTTCTACTTGTTTCTAATGGGGGCAGCGGCGGCGTTTACTGCCTTTCTTGTGGAACTCTTTTTACAAATTTTGGGAGAAGTATACTATAGATACAGCTTTCTTTATGTAAAGCGCCACTATAATAATGTGTTGCATGAACAACCGCGCCGTATCTCTCTATTCGAATTCTTTTTCATACAAACCAAGGTTTTACCAGAAGGTCACCCGACGTTTTAAATAATCAACGAGATTCTCGGCCGGAAAAGAGTGAACTCAGTGTCAATCGCTCACCCTTTTTGTATATGTACATTCATTATGCCAGAATTTTGCATATCATCGTGTGGACCCATTTGAGATTATATTTCGTTTCCTATAATATCTCGTTTTAATTGTTTCAAACTTTCTTTGCACTTTAGGGAAAATTAAACATCAAAGGTTGATTCAATCAAAAATAATTTAGACGAATGAGAGAAATGAGAATTCTATTTACGGTTGAGGTAAGGCTGACTAGGCCAATGCTTACTCCCTATGCTTACTGCTATGCTTACTTCCAAAGTCCCTCCCTCGCCGCGGAAATAGCACACAGTGTTGCCACTCTACATTTTCCTATGCTTGAAGATGGGAGTCAGCATAGGAA
>JAIUND010003657.1:0-14917 GCA_034699125.1 Gisinianus flammeolus
AAACAAGAGACGGCATTTTTGTTACAAACACGCTTGGATTTATTGCCGCTTTTGGCCCGTTTGGAAACACAGTGCAATCGTTAAAAACTGTTTAACAAACGTATACACAACCAAGTTTTCAGTGCATATTTCATTTACATTTCAATAGAATTTGTACCTACATTAACCTGCTTAGACTTAAACATATTTACAGTGTCATATTTAAAATGAGAATATTATTGAGATGGTTTACAGACGTACATTTTAATAGTTATATAGATATATATATAGCTCTAACCAATTCAAAGGTGGAATTACAATAGGTCAATATAGGATAGCATGTGCATCTTCTGTTCCTCTTTCTTGCCGCATTGATCCTTGTAACAATGTTGTTTGGTGACATTGAATTTAAAATACAAAAATGTTTGGCTGCTTACACTTTAAAATTTAAACGAATGCGAATTGAGCAGTGAACTAAATTAACTATCAGTTATTTTACAATAGGTAACCAAAACTAACATATAACTACTTAATAAATAATAACTACACAACTTGTGCAGTTTTACAATCTCTATTGCAATCATTGTATGGAATACTTACTGAATCAGTACCACTGATATTGTTTCTTTAAAGGGAAATTATTAGTATACTTATACATCTTTTGGTTGCTTGAGCAAAATATTATTTTCGCGTATAGCAGAATGAGATTTATATAATTACTCAACTACAATAGTTGAACTATTTATCAAGAGATGCATGTCACAAGGCGTTTTGAAAGAAGGAAAATGGAATGATATTTATATTGTTGGTAAATCTGTAATGCACATTTCTTTTTATTCAATCAAAAGTATATATAGTGGCCAGTTTTAGTCTACATATTCTCTTATTCTGAAAACTGGACTTCGCGTCCCATCTTTTCTGACACGGCTAGGGCTTCTGGACTCATTTCCAAATGTTTCATAGCTGCTACTTTGCCTCGACACCTTTAGTTCTAGTACATAGACCAGAGCAACCCAGAAAAAGTACACTTGAACCCCAAACAGAAACCAGAAAACAACAAACGTGATGATGATTGACCTTTTCACTTCCGGATTCACGTTTGGATTACTGTGAGTTGCCGTGTATATTAGTCCAAAGAAATGCAACATCACTGTAAAATGTGTACATACATGTATAGACCACATTGAATACATAAATATCGCATGCAATAACTATACAAAAACAAACAAACGTTGATTCTTTTGCTCGTCTCACCACTAAAGGCTTTGAAAATTGTCCACGGTAGACAAAGAAAGATGTTTTTCTATAGAGTAAATTAGGGTAGGAAAGGATTCATTATTTTGTCATTATCAAACTACAATGAACTCATATAGGAATGTATAGTATATATAGGTAGGTATATTTATATTTGAACAACCAAGTATATTCCAAGAAGAAGTAGTAGGGATAAAATTAAGCCAACAATAAGATGAACAAGGAGAGCTGATTAATAAAGTCCATAACCCAAATGCAAATTACAGATATTTCAAAATTATTAAATATATACTTGTGTACATAAATATGTATTTTAGAATATAGTTGACTCTGAATTACGATGATTTACCATATCGGGCTTCCTTTGAAATGGCGTACACTTTCTCAATGTATTCGGGTGTCAACACCAGAGTAACAAGGACACAAATGTAGATCTGGAGAAAGTAAGTTATTGTCAACATCAACACATGTACACATTGTCACTCACACACCGTATAAATACATAGCAATAATATTTATCATTTGTGTACGCACAGCCATACTTAAACCTGCAATGATTGCCGTCCCTGTTCGATTACTTATAGAACACAAGCTGCATGGCTCAAATATAAATCCCTTCCCCGCCATGATAATGTCTCGAAAAATATACTCCCGTGTTTTTCTCACAACGGAAATGTAATTGATTTAGTTATTCATATTTGTTCGTACGTGCATTCCACAGTTCAATTGTATTGCAATTTGAAACTTTTACAGTGAAAGTAAAAAAGTGAAAGTAACGCTACACATGCAGGTGAAGGAATTTTACACAAAGCTAACGCGTGTCACGAGTACAATAATTTCGGAAAGTATATGTACAATAAGTAGAAAGTATAATATATATATTTATACAGATTCTGTAATAAAACGTAGTAAGGCCCTACATCTACGGCTACCCCTAACTCTTAGGGGTAGCCGCCTAAGCCGCCGGGGAAAAGAAGGCATATAGGGCCTTGGTACAATAAATTCTTTTGAACTGTGCAGCCAAACTTTTAGTTTGTCATGGCAAAAATGTGACGAGCGGTGAAGAGACCGCGATTACCAAGATTTCCTTTGGTACATTTATATAAAGTAAATTAGAGTCTGCATTCGTTCGTTTTATGACTGCATATATAGCGGAAAGCACTAATGATGTAATGGGCAAAAACTGATGTTGACACTGAACAAAAGGGAAACTTATTTTTTCATAATAGCCTATACATATTATGCATGAAAGGGATTCAGATTCCCACATGCATGAAAGTAAAATTGGATATTTGAAATTTAAGAGTATATCATATTTGACAGCTCCAATACACGATAAGATAAGAAATAAACTCTGATAAATACTGTAATTTAACATTTTGGATTTCGAATGGTGCATGCAGCGCATATTGCAATCTGCCATCACTTAATTGCTCACACACATTTTTTCCTTTCATTTTAAAGATAATTTTAAAGGTTTATTCCCAATTTTTTGGTCAGTTTTCAAATTTTATTGCAATAATATATTATTGAGGTAATGCGGGGATAACGTTTTAGAAAAAACGAGTGCATAATATACATTCGTAAATACCCGTCAAGTATATAGAATATAATGATGAATTTCTGTGGATATTCGTTGAAAAAGAATATAATTATACTAGGTCTTATTTCATTGGTGAGTTTTTACAAGTTTCCACATTATTTTGGGCAATTTAAGTTGTTTAAAATTTTGTACGTTTGACAAATATGATTTGTAATTTATATAGTAATTGTATACATAGATTTGCGAAATTCTTGGAACTACATTCAATACTGTTCTACTGATTAGTGTCATTCGCCAAGCAAAGAAAGACAAAATACATAATGAACATGATGACGATTCTAAAGAAGTTTTGTATTATGAAGGTAAAATATTTGACATGTTTTAGTCGGACTGATTAAATTCCATCAGTGATGATGTAAATACATAATGTAAAACTGAAAATTTTGGTCGTTTTCAGTTGTAATCGCCATCGCAGTCCTCAGTATTCACATTGCTCTTTATTTGGTCCAAATCTGTATGTCAGTCATACTATTGTTGGGTGCTTTGCAGGTACGTTTAATAAGCTTCATATTATGCAAATACGTGTAGCATCAGCAAGAATATAATGCACTCAAATAATTGTGTTTTTATTCTTTTATATTATATTTCCTCGCACAGAAATGTTTTCGAAAGTGCAGAATTTGGCTGAATGTCACTTGCGCTATATTGGCTATAACGACCATTAGTACCATTATCAATTATATATTTGGCACTGACGAATCCAAATCCATCGCACCAAATGTGTTTTTAATCTTATACAAATGTTACATGCTCTGGATAGTTTATTGCTTTATGAACATTCTACGGCATAATAATAATCTTCAAGAAGAATTGCGTGATGAAATAATTAATGACCACATAATCTTGTGACTCCCTGAACTATTGAGGCAGTGTTTTCAGTTTTTTTATATGTATATATAGTGAATACAGAAATAAACCAAGAAATTGCATTGGCTGAATACAATTTCTGTTCCATTAAATTGTTGGTCAGATTTTACATTAAATTGTCGAGGAGGAAATCTTTGGAAATAAAATATTTTTAGTTTTGATGATTTTGTTTTATGAATTGAATGAATTCCATTGCTTTGAAATTTTCTGCTTGTGGTTGTGCGCCGTCATTGCTTCTCGATATTTATCGTGGGAAACTTTAATCACCTGTTGTGGATTTGATTTTGTATGAAAGTCGAATATATAGTGTATAGCTCTCACAGCTGGGACATTAAATGTACAAATAGAAAATCCTTACTCGCGTGTCCTTTATTTTATTTTGGCTCCTCATTTTTTTATATTAACAACCATAAACAATTAGACATTTAAAGGTGTTTTAATTGTCTTCATCTCACTTCATTATACACATTTTTATTTAACTGCGTGTACAACCACCAATAATTAATATATTTAGTAAACATGGTTGTGACTGCCGGTTTCCGTTTTAAAAATGTATTCCTGTCAGTACTAGCAATTTCATTCCTTGTACTCATTCCATCTGCTCTCAGTAAAAAATTAGAGACTGTAAATGACAATGAATTTCTAAAATTAGTGCAGACAGAGAAATATGTTGTTGTCCTTTTCAGTAAGTCGTGTCGCTTATACGCGTACACAGTATGTGTATACTACACACATATTTTTTAAATATATACACAAATACTAAAAACATATTTATTACTTGTAAAAATATAAGATTTGTATGTACGTATACTTATTGATACTATTATTATGATGTTTGTTTTTTCATTATTCTTTTTTTTAGCAAAACCTAACTGCAAAACATGTGAAGAGGCGGAATCTGAATTAGCATTAGCAAGAGAAGGTTTAGTTGACTCTCTAAATGCGTATACTGTGAAATTAATATCAAGTCCTTTTGCCAAACTATATGCTCCAGATTTGGAACCTGCTATAGTTTTCTTTAGAAGTGGAATTCCACTCCTGTACCACGGTACGTATACATACACTATATATACATATATGAAGACTATGAAGTATATAATATATTATATATACATTTATTATTAACAGTACAAAATGACACTATAGACAATTTATAGTACAATTGAAAGGAAATAAATGAAATTGTAGGACCCTTTGCCGAGGATGATATTGTCAGTAAACTTCAAAAGTGTCAAGACCCAGCAGTGAAAGAACTTGGTGATGACAATTTCGAACATCTGACCCAGGTCTCAACGGGGGCAACAACGTAATCATTCACGTCTATATGCACATGAATATGCACATGAATATTTTAAATGTACATGTCCAACAATATGAAACTTATATATGCATAACAAATAACGACAACAGTAATATAATGGTAACTTAATCAACCAGTGGAGATTGGTTGGTATTTTTTACTCAACAGTCTTGTGTTAAAAGTCAGCGACTTCAAGCTGTTTGGGAAGCTGTTGGGTCAGCACTGAAGAATCGAATAAATGTAGCTCGAGTAGATCGAAGTGGAGCTGGAGGAGCAACAGCAAGAAGATTTGAAGTGTCTGAAACTCCTACATTTATTCTGTAAGTATACTCAACGCATACAATAAATTATTGTTACAATACAGTAAAATAACTTTTTTTGGATACATATATAAGTAATGTATAAGTAATTTGATTCGTTTTATAATTACAGATTCAGACATGGGTAAATTTCACAAGCATCTATATACCTATTTGTCATCTTTTTTCTCTTATCTATCCCACAGTGTGGGTGTACATTGTACATGACATGTTTGGCATTGGTATCTTTCATTTCTTTTATAGGAAAATGTACCGTTATGAATTGGATTCGCTCACCATCGCAAATTTCATTGACTTTGCCACGGACTTTTTCCGAAATTCAAAAGCAATACCTGTTCCACCACCAAAATCGCCTTTTGACGATTTTCTTGAGATGATTGTAAGAGAAAAACGTGTCTTTATATATAGTGTTCCTATTTGTACTTTTAATCATTACAATAATGGTACGTTAGTACATTTTTAAACTTTTAAATTTCAGGTTGAAAAAATGAGAGAAAATCCACAAGTAGTGAAATTGTTGTCAATCTTGACTTCTATCGTTGTTCTCCTAGGAATTCTAATTTCATGTAGAGGGAAAGCAGAAAAAACCGATAAAAAGAAAACATGAATGAGAAGAAGGACAGCCATTTATATGCAGAGGTGTAAGTACACGCACTGTACGTAAAAGAGTATAGGGATAGTAATTAATCAAATTCAACACAATTCACGATGCCTCGGGTACTTATACTATAGAGAAAACAAAAGGAATTCTTTTCCAAATCTCAATAACTGACTTGATTTTTAACAAGCTTTTTTGTTTATGAATTAAAAATTAAATACTTATTTACTTGATGAATGTGTTACAAGAAATTATTTTCTCGAATTATAAATAATAGTAAGCTTCAAATTTTGTGCAATATATTAAAGAATAAACGGATGTATATCTAATCAGTTGTGTGAGAGTCGTTAATGTGTAAAAATTAATATGATTAAGTAATCTCAAAAAATTATTATTAAAAATTGTATGCATGTGAGTGCACATTAAATTTTTATATTTATGAAAAATAATTAATAAAACATTTTCCATGATTTTATTGAATAAAAAAAACAGCATTCTTAAAACTGCCGGTAATAGTAATGTAAATATTTCACTTAATTAGAATCGTATGGAATAAATAATATACATACTTAGGTAGTTGAATTTGAAAAACATTCTAGATACTTCATTAATTATTTTTTGAAAATGCACATTGCAAGATTTGGTTTTACATTCATTATATGTCAAGCGGACTGAAAACAGATTTCAGTCCTCATCAATAGCATTCGGATTTTGAGTCACCTGAACGGCACCAGCCAAGTCTTGTGTATTTTTTAACCTTTCAAAAATCAACTCAGCTATAGCTTTTTGAGTTCTTCTTTCTAATTTTAAAAGTTTTGGTGCAATATCTCTTTTTAAATCCCAATCCGGCTTTCTGGGTGCTAGATTCATTAAATCCTGAAACGAAATAATCAGTTCCATATTATCATATACATATGATTTTTTTTAGTAAATACGGAACGACCTGTTACTACTGTGAATATAGTAACAAAATATAGTAGCAAAATGATCTTACCACATCTTCTAATAGGGTTTTAACTTCTCCTTGTTGTATTGTATCCGCAACTTGCGACTCTATATCAATCGGCTTTGCTTTAGCTATTGTTGCATCTTGTAAAGTTTCATCTTGTGGATTGTAACTTCGAAATACTGGCCTGAAATGTTATCAGAAACACAATATGTACACATATTTATAGCATGCCACCAAATTACGGACAATTAACAATAAATTATTAATAATGAAACTTTCAAGTGTAATGTGTAAAATAATGTTAATATTACGTTGGAAGTGGTTTAAGAGCATTTTGTTTTTCTAAAGATTCGTCGTCACCCCCTTGAAGTTTCTGCCGGAGTGCTTTTAATCTCTCTTTCCGTCGTCTCGCTTCCTCTTCCATTTGACCTACTGGAATTTCCGAATCTTCAGCCGCCATTGCTCAAGCTTTTGATTTTTATTATCAAAAAACCTTAGACAACAACAATCTTCTTAAATTTTTTGGCTTTGGATTTTTTAGAATTCTTCCTCCAATCTTTCCCGATCAAAGATTTTGAAAAACTGCACACATCAGGAATTTTCATAGAGAGATTTCTCCTTTATGTATTTTAATATTTTTTAATTCTTCAATCGGCATTAATTAGGTAAATATTTGATTCATTTTCACGTCCTTTCATTTAATTTCAAGAACCGAAAATCCGTTTAACTTGTCCAACGAAGTTCATAAATAATTAATTATATTTAGTATACATCTATATGCAATATCTATATAAATAATCTTAATCTTGGGAATCCAACATTATAGACAGAGGAACGTTGACATTCACGGAAACGTTTCCCATATATATATCTACTTACATGTTTCCATAGAAGCTTTCATGCGTGTAAAGTTAAATAACTCAAATCTCAACTATATAAATAATTGCAAATTGCAATTAGAAAATGATGATCGATTGCTTCAAGGCGATATACAAAGATTCCTTTGGGTGAATCTGGATTCAGTTTATCCTTTCAGGGCATTGCATTATAATGCATTATCAGTAAGTAGACTACAAGGTGTAATTATTTAGCTAATAATAAAGGTTTATAATGTGAAGGTATTTACTGCTGCGTTAGCATAATTTAGGTTAACATTAGGTCGTAGATTTCACCAACTTATATAGTTACAATTATAGTTAGTGTGACTAACTCTAATTTGGAAAGCTTACAAATTGAGTTCGTTATATATACTTTGTAATTAACTTTCAAAATTCTTATACGTATTTATTCCGAATTCTCGAATAAAAATACAAAATGCCCCGAGGAAGTCGTAGTCGTTCTGGATCCAGATCTAGTATGGGTTCTAGTTCCAGGTAAATTGATGAAATTATATATGTGGTTTACCTACAAAATATCATGTCCTAAATATCCTATGAGGCAAGCATAAGTATTCTATTTAAATAGAAGCAACTTACCAGCTACAATACCACCGCCTCGCCCCCCACAACAACCACAAAAAAGTGGTACGTTTGCAATTCGGACACAATCAACTAATCATGCAGAGATTATATATGTGTGAAATGTATGCAATTTAATGTTTAGGGCCCGGATTGATGAAACAGGCGGGAGCTATTGCTGGTGGAGTTTTTGCAGTGAGAATTGATCTTCATTTTTTGATTTTTTGTTTGTATACTTCAAAGATCATCCATATTTATACAAAATTATATATAAAGTAACATGACATATATACATCTAAACAGGGAAATATGCTTTCTGGTGCTCTCCTCGGACCACGGTCAGGAGAGGGTCAAATGGAGCGACAAGTACCTGCTGTAGATCCTTGTTCAAAAGAACTGAAGAATTTTATTGATTGTTCACGCAATGTCAATGATCTGAGTCTTTGTGAAGGATTTAATGAAGCTCTCAAGGCTTGTCGAAAGGAAAATGGTAAGGCTAGACTTTTGGACCTATTCAAAGCAATAAATCATGAAGAAATGTCATGTTGTATAAATACTTATATGCTATAGTTCAATTCTCGATTCAATAGGACCACCACCACCACCTTAAACCAGAACAACAACCCGGAGCAACGACTGAAAATACAGGGTATACAGGAAGGCTTCCAGAGGGAAAAGTCTTACAAATGAGTCGATAAAATTTTCCACGTATACTATATGTAATTTCAAAGAGAATTGACGAAAAATCCCCATAAATACTGTCTTCAGTTTTTTTCTTCCTTTTCAACATTTGTATCGCGCATTTTTTTCCACTGTATAAAACAAACGAAAAACAGAGCAGCGTAAAGGACGAAGCAAGTATATAGGTAGGTATGAACAAATAGAGGTGCTTTCATATGCCTCCCTTTATTTAAAAATATAGCGAGCTCAAGCCTCCACACAATATATAGCCGAGTATACATTGAACAGTCATGCCAAACATATGAGTTGTGTGTGTACAACTATATAATTGGAATTTTAGAGTATTTGAAAATTTCTGAATAAAATCAAAATATGGAAGTATGTATGTAATATGTATTATGTGTGCAAAGGGACAGGGTTTTTTCCGTCATCATGAAATCATCCTGTAATAATAGGATCCCTATTATTATTGAATGTGTACTATGTAAATATGTACAATTATAATAAAAGACAAGAAAAAACTTCTTTTTAACATTTTTTAAAAACGAATCTATACAAATTTTTATGCTTATAAGTACGATATACTTTTACATATTTTATAATATAAAAATAGATAGATATAAAATAGATAGATAGATAGATAGATATATAGATATATTATATCTTTACCAGGAACTGTTCATTTTGAACACTTATACGTAGTACGTATAAGTACATACGGATTTCTTTCTCTGATTATGCTCGAGAAAGTAAAAGAAAGCAAAAAGTTTCTATTTCCACATGGTGTGTCTGTTGCAAAAGTTTGAAGTTGTACTTAATTTGTAAATTTTTGCAATATTTCATATTTAAAAAGTTTAACTGTCGTAAACCTTGTTGCTTGTCTGATATTTGCAAACAGCTGATCAAACAGTATTATATTTATTCACATTTTATTCACATAAAATGTAACCTTCTATTCGACAAAGGTGTTTATATTGAAGTTTGTAAATGGTAAGTGGATTTGAGTTTGAATTGACGTGTTCTATTAAAATACAAGTAATAGTAGTAGATTATGTAAATGTAGATATTTACTTAAATGTTTATCGCATTAAGTTTGGTACAAGCCAGACGGTATTCAAAGGAATATAGTGTTTTTAAGTATTACTTAATGTAATCATAAAGTAATTCCTTTCAACATTATTAGCATGTGTACTATAATTTTGGAAATTATTTGCAATTTGTAACATAAGTATAGTTAATATAAATTCGTCTAGTATATATTTATAAACTCATTGATAAAACTGTATTTCTTTGAACTAGTTCATAATTAAGTCAGTTAAGGAAGCATTGTATACCACGATAGTTAATTATTACTTTGCCTATTTCCTGTTTTGCGAAAATTATGTAGGCTATATATAAACTTGGAATTAATACCCTATACATACCCACACACCTACTTATATATCTTTATTAAGAGGTATTATAATATGTAATAATATTATTATATTCAGTATTGTACCGTTGCGTTCTTGTAATTCCTGTTGTATTTAATTAGCTCGTATATATTATTACGATTGACAGGTTGTATCAAATTGGTCTATTTTTATACATGTACATACAGGTAAGTGTATTTACGTCTAAACACACAACAATATGCAATACTGTAGTATTTTGTTATTTGTTATAATAAGGTCACAGCTGTAATGAACTGTCTCCTATGTCCTTTTTTAAAAGTTATATTATATATAATATACAATTGTTCAGTCATCGTACGTATTCGATCAGGCTCTAATTTGTAGCTAATATAGTGCTCCAAATTTGTTTGTTTACCTTCAAATCGGTTCATCAAAGTTCACAAATTTATTCAAACTTAAAAGGTTTGTCAGCCGCTGACAGTCAGCGTACATGTACATAAAAATGTATAGTATTTATTTGTTTAGCTGATTTCGTGTCTCCTTAAATTTAAATTATAATACTCTTTGATATTATTCCTAATGCCTTACGTTGTGTGTTTTCTATGTATATACAGGATCACCTTTGAACTGCTGTCAAAATCTAGTCGAAAAAAATACAATAATGTCATCGTCGAGAACTCCGTCTGCTACGAATTATCCTTACACCCAGGATGCAGTTCGAATTCAAGCATCGGTAAAAAGAGATATAGACTTTGTTCGTTGCAAGTTGCAAACAAACAATAATGTTGACAGAGATCTGTTTTATTATTGTTATTGATTATGTACATGAAATATGATTTTGTTTTTCTTGAAAGAAACTGTGTTGTATATTGAACTATATTGTACTTATATTTTGTTGTTGTTTCCTGGCTTTTTTTTACATAGGGGATGGGAAATGTACAAGGTCAGAATCGACGTTTCTCAGTCGATCCACAAGTAATTGCAAATAATTTTAATTATTATCAGAGGGCATGCTGACTGTACATTTAATT
Source organism: Gisinianus flammeolus (assembly GCA_034699125.1). Taxonomy (NCBI): domain Eukaryota; kingdom Metazoa; phylum Arthropoda; class Collembola; order Symphypleona; family Katiannidae; genus Gisinianus; species Gisinianus flammeolus. The sequence goes on from JAIUND010003657.1 coordinate 11,434, forward strand.
CTTGTGATTATTTCTGGACTGTCACTACATACTTGATTTGTCTCGATTTTTTTAGCTAACAAATGTTGATATACTGCGGAATATAATCGCTCGTGCTTTTGATATTAAAGGGTAAGTCATATTTAGTCAGTACTATGTAATAAAGTTTTCTAAACCAGTATAGTCGTAGTATCTTTTAATTGTTTAAATAAAGTTATATAGTGAAAGGGAAATGCAGGTAGAAAAACGGTGATATGATATATGTATTATTTGTGAATTATGATATATTTATAATCATTATTAATAATGATATTGGAGCCTCCAACTTTGACGTGTATATATATTATATTTTTTTTATAGTGTGAATTTTTTTTATGTCGACCAACAGTACTAGATAGTTGAGACAATAGTATGTATTACATTTAATCTTGCTGGTTCGTGACAGAAACATGTTTTTTTTTGTTTTGAATTAAATTATTTATATAGTAAGTAGAATGAGATTTTTATGAATTTACAAGGGGTTTTCAATGTAGAAGGAAAATTAGATGATCAATTGTAAATTACAATTTGTAATTTGTAATTTGTTCTCGTGTCTTTTGGTCAATATTTTGATTTATCTTCCTCACGTCTGCTCTGTTTACATAAACTTTTGAGATTAAGGATAAGGGCTAAAGTAAAGAAAACGACTTTCCTGGTTATTATTGTTGGGGGGTGTGTACTTTCAACTTTTAGCCGTTTATAAAGTGTAATATTCTTCACCATCCCAAAACTTCAAAGATGCATCAGCAGTACACCAGCCAGGATACACATGATATCATTAAATGTGAAGGACTGTAAATGAATTGATCATCTACAAACATATAATCAAACTATATATATTATCGAAATTCAACTGGCATTAGGAATCGCTGGAATAGCTGTAGCTTACGTTATTCAACAATTACTATATAATGATGGATGTCATTTATTTTCAAAGATTGACGAGAAACCTCTACTCACTAATCTATGTCTCCTAAGCTATATCTATATATACCTCTCGTCTTTTGTCTCATCTGTCTCTATGTAATATACTTGTACGTTGTACGTATATATATATATGTAGCATATTTTTTTATTTGTTTTTTATACGTTGACAGTTCCAGAAATTTCAAAATCTATATCCACATCCTATACTGTATAGGCCATACATATAGTATTCAGATACACTATAAATCATTGTATATCACTCGAGATCAGCAGTTTATCTGTACATGTATAGACTTTTATTTATTTAATTCTGGTGGTTGCGCAAATTTGTTTTCAAGTAAATCAAAATGTTAGTTTTTTTTTAGTTTTTAATACGTACAAGTTATAAATGTACGTTGCATGCAGTTAAAATTTATTCTTCGTCAACAGACTATATTATATGTACTTATGTACACACAACTATTATAGATGAGTAAGAACGGCTTCATTTAATGCATTATTCTTTTATTAAATTATACGTCTAGAATTCTTAAAAGATATTAGAATTACTCTATGCATACATTCTTATGACCATAACATAACTATGTATACCTATATAATCATGCATATATGTATTATGATGTTAATCCCTGCGTTATACTTGAGATTTTCAATCAAACAGTTAACGTTGTACATATACTTTCTTTTCAAATGTTATTTTCGTTACCTTTTTTAACTTTAACCAAATAACCATCAGAGACTGATGTACACGAGCAAGTACATACGTGGATGCCACTCATATTATGCATTATTGTATGGTCGAAAGTCAGTTAAAGCTGTACCGGCGACGAACCGGTTCGCTGCATGAAGAGTCATACATACACATAATATCAATAGTCAATATAGCTTAAGAATTATCGCTTTTAGTGAACTCTGGAACCTTATCACGTGCATATATAGGGATACATATAAGTATAGTAAAACTATTTATATTTTTGTAGCTGAGCTGTACAGTCATATACATCCGTATACATACATATATCGTTGTCTCTTGACAGAACTTTAACTGGTAGACTACAGACTCTCTATTAGTTGTTAAATGTTCAATTTACACAAGACAATATTATAATATAGACTTGATTTTCCTCTCTTCTTGTACTGAATATAGCTAACAAGTTTCTATATATGTACAATGGTCTGAGTTGACGACAACCAACCAAATTTATTGAAAAGCTACCTGCCTCTGGGTGCTATTTGTTTTGTGTGATCTAAACCCACGATTATAATGATCTAGTCTACATTTTATTATACCAATAATTATTATATACAGTGCAGTTGTGGATTATTTATCTCGCTATACTTTCTGGTGTTAGCGTGTAATTTTAAAATTTCAGTCTGGACTGTGACTCCGAGTTAGTGTGATGTATATCTTGTTTAAATTCTTCTTGCAGTGATTTTTCTGTAAGTTATCGGGCATTTGACGGCGGTGAAACATTTGTCCCCATGAATTCGGATTGGGACCTTAGTGCAGCCTTCTTGTCTGCTTCGGACCCAGGTATTACATTCTGTCATTCTTTTTAAAATAATCATTATAGTCCTATATTAGTTTGTATATATTGTATACGTGTGTACACATTTTCAGTTTATTCGATTTGATTATTCTCAAGTTGAAAAGTATTATGGTCACAAAAGTATATGATTCATTTTTTAAATCAAGGAAAAGCATATGTGGTACAAACTAGTTTCTTTTCCTTTTCTATATTCCTTGGCATTGTTTTTGGACATTTCTCTAGGCTGGAAGTCTATATATGTATACATTGGATTATTCATGACAAATAATATTAATATTACATAATTATATTATAATTTATAATGAATCTTTTACAAAAAAATAAAATGATTTTGCTTCTGTTTGTTTATTTTTGTTGTAGATCTGCAGTTAATGATTGAACCATCAAATATTAAAATCAATTATGGCGATGGATCTGGGGACGAAGATGCCTGGGAATTAATAAAATCTACAGAAGTGATATCAGCTAGTCCACTGTTACCTAATTGTAATAAGAACAGAAAACCCACTAACTCACCTCCTAATAGTAATGGGCATGAAGAACGTACAGAATATGGCGGTGCTCAAGTAGCTCAGGGCTACACAAACCCTATAAATTTCAATCCAAGAATTAATACTGCTGGAATATTTAACACGGTAAGAATTCGCAGAGTTGTTCAGTACTTAAACAAAGACAAATTATTGTTAATTATTCAGTATTTGAATACAGACAGCTTCATGAGTTTCTTCACTTTGGCATTATATGTCAACAATTCGAATATATATGAATATATATATATCGATCGAATCGTGATTTCTGTGATGATTTATGTGTATGGAAGACGTGTAAATTTTGTAGCACTATACTGCATTGTAGTTATATTTCAAACTTCTCCTCCTATAGTATAGCGGACAATTCTAACTAAATTGCGTACATGGAATTTCTACCATCCTACGGTATTCTCAGGATGAGCAGAATCTTGAGGAAATGAGCAGAAAAGGAAAGAGACA
>JAIUND010003658.1:0-14910 GCA_034699125.1 Gisinianus flammeolus
CATTTTTACCCCAACAGTACAAAACGTAATCACCGCAGATTAAAAACGTAATATTATGCAATTTAAAGACAATTAAATGACAATTTCGTATATATACAACAATTTATAAATTGTTCATTTTTAATTGTTATGTGTGAATATATTCACACATAACAATTAAAAATGAGAAATTTGTACTCACTTGTTAGACAGCGGCTACAAATCGACTTATACGAAGGGCTCACAAAATGCGTTTGGATTATCTCACGACCGTTTTCAGGTAGTTGGATTTCAGACGTAAATGGATTCGGCCTGCGTGACTGTTTTTTTCCCTTCCTCCAATAAAACTAATCCATGTCTTCTGCTTTTCAAGCCTACGTGGCCAGAATGACGTAAAAAGTTTTTGTTTTCGTTAAAAACGTCGGTGGTCATTTTTACCCCGCTCTCCTCTATCCTATAAGTAAACGATATTTTTGAACAAAGGAAAAGTATAAAATATCATATAGTTATTTCCTTAATCTAAGACATAAATTTGACTCGAATATTCTTTTGAAGTCAAAGAATCCTGGAAATTTCATATGGATATTTTACTATACTACTACATTGCATTTATATATAGGGGGAAATCATGATCATTCATATTTCATATATTTAATTAATGATTGATTAATAATTGCTTCGTTTTTAGCCTAAATCCGAAACAGAGAGAGAAATGAACAAATGGAGTTGTTGGCCATTGGAAATGAAGATGAAAATAAGATAAACTGCGCTAGTTGAATTTGGATTTTTCTGTTGGCGGATTTGTATACCTAAAGAGGAGCGGCGGGCAAAAGTTTACCACGACTTTTGGTTGATCGTAACTCAAATGCCTAACGCAGTACAGAAATGTTATTGATACTATTGAAAAATCTAGAACGTTCTCTGTCGTTTGTAGATTTGGTGTATTACGCTAATTTTAATTAGTAACCATTTTTTTCAGTTTTGAAAAAGAGGCTCCAAAAAGGATATGGCGGGCAAAAGTTTACCAGTCAACTTTAATCAAAGAAAAAAGTAGCTTATTCTTGAATATGATGCTTGCAAAAATTTGACGAGTTAATTTGGGTTAATAACAAGCAATTAAAAGTGTCAAAAGGCCAAAAACAATGTTTGGACCAGAAATATTACGTTTTTAAAAAGTGTTTGACCGAACACACAGACGAAATCCACAGTTTCTGCATTTCCAGACCATTTTTTTTTCAATCGCGGTAGGAATCGAAACTTTATGATTCACATCAAAAATATTGAACGTAGCGGATGAAGGTCGTTTAGTTGTTATTTAAGTTCTACGACGTGGTAAACTTTTGCAGGCGGTAAACTTTTGCCCTTCGCTCCTCTACAGAATTAGCATCAGCCAGAGACTCGTTTGAAATTTGATTGCCTTGATGGCAATTTATAGGTAGTCGCAGTCTGAAATCTGGATTGACAACAATGTGTGCATTTCTGTTTATAGAGAATCAAGGTAAACAACAATGTGTGGACATTTGACAGAGGAAAGAGAGAGAAAATGACGTCGAGCGAGAGATTTAAGAGTTTTTAACTTCTTTCAGCCCCACACACAGCGGGAATGAAATAAGTTGAGCCAGAAGCACAAAGTTAAAAAACCCCAATGAACATCCACACACCACATATGAAATAAAAATTTCATTAGAAACTGTTCCACAGTTTCTCATTCTATATATATATATATAAACATATTCGCACACAATGTTTGCCACATATGTTCGCCCCGCGTTCACAGCATTTTTCCTTCTTCACATTTTTTCACGTTTTCTAGAACTTCAAGTTTTTATTGCAATGCCAATATATAGGTATTCTTTGTAAAAGTCCAGCTTGGAAAAAACCTCACCACTTACCGTCTCTTTTGCAATACTGAATTAAAGGGATCGACTCGTCTTATCTTTTGTCAGCTTTTTTTCCATTTCACATATAAGTTTAATCAATCCTTGCCATTTTTTTGCATTCTACATACACTTTTTTTGTTTAAACACAATTTAAAAAATCCAAATTTTGTCAGTTGTTTAAACATATTTAAACAAGTTGTTTAAACTGTCCGTCCATGTTGACTATGTATCTATAATATATTCGTCACAGAACAGGTTGCCGATTTTTATGGACTGTCCACACACATTATACTTCCTCGTCAGCTTTTCCCGCTTTTCCTCAAAAATGTTGAATACGATACATTGTAAAGATCTCAAATACAAACGAGAATATCCACACAGGAACAAAATGCAAGGTTGAAGACGATATATAAGTGATGAACAAAAACCTATCGATGGTATTTTAAGAGCTCAATTATTGTTTAATTTTCCTCCTTGTCAAATGTACTCATGAAAGCAATCAAGTTCGTTATAGCATGCTAAATTACATGATTGAATAATAATTATACCCACAAATCTTGCTTGACTTGTTTCCTCCCTAAAAATTAACTTGACTCACAACGGCACGCAACTTGTCCTATGTATCCATTTTTGTTTCGTTCCATTTTAATATCGCCTGTGCCAGCCGATTAAAGATGGTCAATAACAAATCACAGGGAAATTTAAAATAAAAATGTAGCGAGTATATATAAATGATAGAAATAGAAATAAAACAAGGCAATCGTGGATTTGAATATTCAGTTTCTATACATGAGCTTTGAAAGTTCTCCACTTTACTTTTTTTGCTTTCTTATTGAGGAATTGAAAGGTTTTCGAGATGAATTCCAGTGGGACATTATTGAGGATGAGTTACGTGCAAACGCCGGGCACATTTATTTTACGAGGTCAAACTGTTGGCGAGCTCGTGAAGGAGGCTTCTGAGCTTTGGGGAGAAGCCGAATTCCTCGTTGACTGCACCACCGCCCAACGAATCAGTTTTAAACAAGTCCATGAACAAGTTCGTTTATCTTTTTCCATTCTTCTTTTACAAAAATTTAAAATTTCAAAAACTCCCAATAACAACAATTGTCTCTATTGAAATTCGTAATTGTTTAGAGCGAGTTGTTGGCGAGTGGATTTCTGGCGTTGGGATTGAAATCAGGAGATAGAATTGGGATTTTGGGGCCCGACAGCGCCCCGTGGGCCATCGCTTACTTTGCTGCAGCCAAAGCTCGGACTCATTTCCGTACGTGACAAAAAAAACTCGGACCCTTTATAAAAAAGTACATGCAAAATCTAAAACAAAATGAAAACAAAGCGGAGATTTTGTAATTAAAAATCCAGGTGAGTTTGAATCATTTTTATGAAGCGCCAGAACTCCGTTACAGTCTGAACAAAGTGAAAATGAGTTGCATCGTCATTGCGGGGGAGTTCAAAGGGAAAAGCTACTACGAGACGTTGAGAAAAGCTGTTCCAGATGTGGAATTCTTGACGGAGTGTGAGCCGAGTGATGGAGGTCACAAGGTCAGGTCAATAATTGTGCCCAGTCTCACGAGCATCGCCTCAATGGAAGATCAACCACCTGCAAAGTCTCTGTTTTTCCCAATTACCATAGAATTTTTAGGGATTTCAATTACGATTTGCTATACATTCATGTTTTTCCTGTGGATTTTTAGAGGACTCTGGAGCTTCATGGAAATTTCAGAAAAGGGGAGAAACCAAGGAGCTCTGGACAATTTGAGGAACACCTCGGCCAAAATCCAATTCGATGATGTTTTTAACATCATGTTTACTTCGGTAAGGGAAAATTACAGCAATCTCACTTACTGTTGACTTTGAATGTGAATTGCTGAATGGAATTTGTTAGGGTTAAATTAAAATGAAATATATGCTCACCAAAAATAGGGAACGACGGGAAGATCCAAAGGCGTCTCTCATAAAATCACCATCAACTTTATTTTGAGATTTTCCAGGGACTTGGCCCTCACTTCAAACGTACTAAACCACGCACACTATATATAGAGTATAGACAAACACGTTTCCCCAAAATGCGGCATTGTAAATTGATTCTTTGTATTAGGACTCGATTTATACGAAATTTCCATTTTTCCACCTCGGTGGTCAATGCGGATTGTTTCCTCCGCTTCTGTGTGGATCCGTGTCCATTTTGCCATCCCCACATTTTAGTCCTTCAAAGGCCGTCCGAGTGGCAGCACAAGAAAAATGTACCATTATCCTCGGAACACCTACGATGCACATTGACATGATTAATCTCCCGGATTTCCACGAGTACGATCTGAAATCCCTGCGAATTGCTGTCACAAGTGGAGCGGCTTCATCCGAATCACTCATTACGAAAATGAAAGACAAATACACGGTGGATCGAATCTTTGTGAGTTTGGAATGAGGAATCGATATTTGTTAAATTAGCCTTCAACAATACTCAAGTAATTTTTTGTATGTGTAATTTCCCAATTTGTTTACAGCATAGTTATGGCTCCACAGAGTCAACCCTTTGTACTAGAACACTTCCGGGTGATTCGGAGGAATTAATTGCCACCACGGTCGGCCTGCCGTATGAACACTTTGAAATCAAATTAATCGATGGAGAGGGGCGAATCGTGCCGATTGGGGTAACAGGAGAAGTTTGTGCACATGGTATCGGGAATATGTTGGGTTACTGGGAGGAACCTGAAAAAACGAGGGAGGTTTTGGACTCCGCTCGATGGTTTCACACAGGGTGAGTTCACACACTTGAGAAAGAAATTTTAAAGGCCCTTTTTTGGGTGATTGAGATTTAATTTAATTGCGTTTATTTTCAGGGACGCGGGAGTTTTGAAGGAAACGGGTCACTTAATGATTGTGGAGAGATTCAAGGACATGATAATTCGTGGTGGGGAAAATATTTATCCCACAGAAGTTGAAGATTTCCTTTCTGGTCATCCGAATATCGTGGAGGTCCATGTTTTTGGGGTGCCCGATCCGAGACTTGGAGAGGTCGTCGGAGCTTGGATTCTCCTAAGAGAAGGGTCAACTCTTGACGCTGAGGAAGTCAAAGCATTTTATCAAAATCAGATTGCGCGCTTCAAAATTCCACAGTACATAAAGTTCGTGGAGGCGACGGAGGATTTTCCGAAAACGGCAATTGGGAAAATTCAAAAGTTTGTAATCAAGGAGAAATTTGCAAAAGAACTCGGATTGTAATTGGGATTTTATTTTTGGGGTACAAAAAATAGGTCCGATCTTTTCACACTTTAAATACAATTTGTAACTTGATTATATAAAAATGGACTTGAATAAATTCTTTAATGCTTGAATTTTTCCCGTTTGATTTACAAAATCATACTTGACCCATGGATGAAGTGTGACTCCAATTCAGTTTCATTATAATTAAAATATTACAATCCATTTCCAAATTATATAAATCTTGTAATGAACCGTTTTAATTTGAGAGTTTGAGAATTGTAAAGGAAATGTGGAAAGAGAGAGAGTGAACACAATTTCAAAGGGGAGTCATTGTTGCATTCGATTTTGCAAATGCCAAATCAACGCGGAAGTTTTAAACCATCGTGGAAATATGTGAATTGCCCCGGATATATATAATGACAGTGAAAACCATTTTGTTCATTCTCTTCCAAATCCAAATGACTTTAAGCATTTTCTTTCCCTCTGGATTTGGATTTATATGACTCCAAAACACAAGCTTTTTACTATATGGAAAAATACAATTTTTATATAGAAAGGGAAACTTGAATTTTTACTTCATTATACCAACATTTATATTTAACCAATCAAATGTTTTCGGGTGGGAAATTGGCTATGAAAAATCCCGCCAATGAATACTATTTGTACAGTAAAAATGTGGAATAAGACAAAAATAGAAATACCAAAATGAATTGTAAACGTGTACAATGATGAAAAGTACTATATGAAAACTTATTAATATAGTTATATGTAGATGTAGAAAAAACACTGTTGACAGTACCAAAGCCAAATGGGATGTGAAAACTGTGTGTGGCCGCGGCGATGAAGATTTCTGTGTACAATTGTGATGGTGGTTGAGTTCCGCCGCGGTTGCCAAATATTCCTCACATTGTAAAGTCCTTGATGAGTTTCAAGATTCTGCTGGAGATGAGGATGAAGAAGCCTCGGCGAGAGATTGACTTGATCTTCCGGCAATTTTAGAAGATAATTCAGAGCCATGGATCCGCCGTTCATGATCTGTCCATATAGTGAGCCTGCTGGTTGAACGTGTTTGTGCAAAAGCGGCATTTAAATGGTCTCTCCCCCGTATGAATCCTCTCATGATTTAGAAGATTCCCTATTCAAATCCCCACAAAAACATCATCCAATTATTAATTAATAGGTATATACACACGCCAATATGGGACAGAACTATAAAATTTCAAAATAAAACACGGTATTAATAGAGAAAGACAAAGAAGTTTTGATATATAGATTAAAAATGTAAAATGTAAGTGCTTTCTTTTTATACCTTTAAGCGAGAAAGTCTTTTGACAGTAACGGCAGTTGAAGGGTTTCACTCCCGTGTGAACGAGAGAAGATGCCGAGGCAAGTTAGCAACAATTTTTTTGCAGTGGGGGCACTCAAATCGTTTCTTGTTATCGGTCATCGTGGAATTGTTGGAATTGACCACGACGACGTGGAGATGATCGAGAGGACGAAGACTTTGAAGCATTCAATGACGGCCCAGGTCGAGATCCATATCCAGATTCAGCTCTATAGATTTGACCGTGGATGAGCGGGAATTCCTCTTGAAAAATTCTTTGGTGTGTTGAACCCGCTGGTGAGATGAATCGAGAGATGAATCGAGGAAAGAACTTTTCGCATAAATTACATTTGTAAAGTTTCTCCATATTCGGGATTCCTATGTATGAAGTTGAGGTCGAAGCTCCTCTGACTTCTGTCTCTTTCTGTTGAGTTTGAGTTGTTGGTTGATTTTCAATTGGATTTTCCTCCTCCTCCGCTAAATTCAAAGTTGGTGGACAAAGTTTCGGCCTATATTTCCACACCAAAACAAAACCAAGTACAAATGCTTAAAATAAGTTTTTTAAAATTTAATTGAAATACGTTGTGTGTTTACCTTCCGCGGGAAACAAGAGGGATTTTCCCGCCTTTATGACAAAGCTCGTGAGTTTCACAGTTTCCTTTCTGGCGGAACGTCTTGGGGCAATAGCGACATGAGAACATCTTCTGCCCTGATGTATGAATTTTCATATGAGTCCGGAGATAATGCGCAGTGGGGAATCGCTGATTGCACAAACGACAATGGTGACCGGACCACTTGGATTTTAATTTCCGGGTGGGCCATTGTGAACGAGGACGACGACGAGGAGGAGGATTGAATGATGATGACTTTGGGGATTTTGCACGCTTTTGTTCCTGAGGAATTTCCTCCTCCAATTCATCTTCTATTTCTTCTCCCTCGTTTTCCATTTCCATTTGAATTTCCCGCTCAGATCCAGCTCCCTTCTCTTCATTGTCTTGCTCATGTACAATTTCAGAGGAATTCGGTTCCAAATCGGGAGTTTTCACCTTTTTCCCCTGTCCACTGCTGCTGCTTTGAGTCCGAAATTATAAAACCAACAAAAAAATCCATTAAAAGTTTCGAAAGTATGAAACAAATGACGTTTCGGTTTTTAAAATACGGGAAGTGGCTGTAAAAGTTTTTACCTACTTGCCAAATTAGCTTCAATTCCAATTCCATTGTTAAGATTTTGTTCTTCTTTGTTTGAGTTTGATTCCATTGATTTCTTCTCTTTCTTCTCTTTCTTTGATTTTTTGTCCTTCTTTGATTTCTTCTTTTTCCTCTTCGGAAAATGAACGTTTTCTTTGTGCTGGAGCAAAAGTTCTTCTTTTTCATACGCACGATTGCAAACGCTGCAAATGAACCAGATGGAAAATCCGGGTTTCTCCCATTTCAAATCTTTTTGTACAATCACCGGCCGATCCGACGAATCCATGGAAATTGGTCGGCAGGAAATTGGTCGGCAACAGGATAGCGATGTATAATGCATTTCTCCACACTTGTACCGCACCACGATCGGCGCGGCGTTCCACTCACACACAAAAAATGTTTAATTGGCCGCCAGCGCCATTTTCGGGGCAAAATGAGATTTTGAAAAAATGGCTTTTTGAGCTTCCTGGGAGCCTAATTAACACATTTTGAGCAATAGGAGGGGCAAATTGAGAATTTTAAAAATTGGGGCAACGTGAGATTGTAAAAGACAAGTGATGTTTAAATAATGTTCGACTAAAATATGGGATTGGTTGTACAATTTTTTTTACAACTCGTGACCTACGGCAGAGCAAATCCATAGCTAAAGAAAAGGGTTTTCCCCCCAACTATTTTTTAGAAGGATGAAAACTAACTACGTGTCTTCCTTATATGAAAGTAGTGTACAAAAGTAATTTTTAAAAAATTCTAACTTGACCTGGGGGGTACTTTATGGGTGGTCGAAAGGTCAACTTTGACAAAGGTATTATTCTCACTCTGAAGCGTCTCATCATACAATTAAAAGGCGACTTTTGGAAATCTTTGCTGATGAAAAAATTAGCCCAGAACTTCCCATCACTTTCTGATTTGGAGCTTGAAGAATTTTGCTTCAAACCGGAAAGTCGGATTTTATGGACGCTTTTCCCCGCATTAAAATCCCTCAAATTGGGCTTTTGCTTGGACTCGTCATTTGATTCCACTGTTCTGGAGAGTTTTTTCACGGGATGTCAAAAACTGCAGGAAAAGGGGAAATTCGAGCTGCCGGAAGTCTCAACTTCATCGAGATTACCCTTCAATTGTGCTCCTCCTATTCAAGTTCAAACTTTGGCATGCAGCAATGGAACAGACCACTTCTGGACACATTTGTTAATCCTTTACTGCTCCCATTCCTCACAACTTGAATGGGAACTCTGGGACAGTCTTTTATATGCCAAGAGGCATATACAAATTGACTCAGATGAAAGGTATCGAGTTTCAATTTCACATCTGTGGAAGTGAACTATGGTACTGTACAGTGAATTGCAGTTCTCTCGTTCTCTCCATTTCCATGCCTCAATTGTAAAGCTATATTGTATGTTGAGAGGGAGAAAAATGAAATGCAAAATGGTACTGTGCATACACAAAGTATATAGAGAATTTTGCTCTGTTACTCTGTTTAATGGTTTGACTCTCTGTTGGAGTCTCTATTTTATGTGTAGATTTTTCGTTCCTGTATAGAAATTGAAAGAATCTCAACACGGGCTGAAAACCACAGAATCTTGAGCTAATCTTCAATACTTACTGTGTATAAAGTATATAATATATAAGGTATAAGGTAATTGTACACTTACTTCAATTTGAACATTCTGACACAATAGTCAAAATTACATTTGTTTCTGATTATTAGGACAAACTCTTTTATACTTGAATAAATTATATCTTTTTTATATTCAAAATATTTGAAGTCAAATTAAGATTCAATATTTATTACGTTCATTATCTGAAGAGAATTTACAGGGTTTAAGTGTTCATTTTACCTGTTAAATTTCAATTAAATTCAAGCTAGATATTTACGATATTCATGGGTATACTAAAACCACATCAAGTTAGATTAGTTAAAGAAAAATAAGATCACAAGGATTTCTCGGTTAAGAAATCATGAGACGGAACCCAATGCCAATATCCGATTAATCCAAATTCTAGACCCCGAATTCGGCGTGTTACCTTGGGTTTCGAGCAATGTAAAGAAAATCCCCGGCCATGCTTGAACCTATGCCTATACAATTTTCCGGCCATGCCTTCAGATTTTTTATGATGCTCCGCTCCCTGGTGTGGAAACTTTGTGTACAAGGATTTTTTAATAACCAATTGTTTCGTTTTCTGTGAATCATACATAAAGAATTATTTAATATAATATTAATTGACGACTCGCACAGGAAATGATATTAATTTCTTGCATGAAAGTATATCGTCTGTTAAGTTCTAAAATACGCTATTATCATTTTGCCCCAGAAGTGGAATTTGCACGTGCTCATATTTTCTAATGTCCGCAGACCAGATGATAATGCCGTATTTTAGAACTTACAAGGGGAGACTTTCACATGCTCCCTGGAGTTTGAACCGGGACTTACCAAGAGGTTTGACCCTTGATCAAATAGTGCTTGAAGGTGCATTCTTTCCTCAGTTGTCTTGAATCACCTTTGAGAAAGACTCCGCTAAAGTTTGGTGAGTTTCAAAATGGAGAAATCCGAATGGCACAACTCAAGTCTATGGACTTTCTCCATTTTCCTTCAATCACTCGAGAAACCCATAAAAATGTTGCTAACAGTCGGGTTTGGGTTGTAATATGAGTTTTAAACCGTCCGAATATGGAAATAACGGTTCAAGATGATTTTTTTCTGAATTGCGGCTAAAATCGTCCATCATGAACTGGAAATTCCAACAGAGAATAATCCGGAGGATTTTGACAATTCTTCAATGACTTTCAAGCGCAAATTGAAACTTGAAATCCCGCCACAACCAAATGCGTTCATTTCAAATATGAAAACCACCTTTTTTATTACAAACTGACAGTCCAAATTGAGATGTAAGACCTTCATTTACAAAAATCCCCCCAAAATAATTTTAAATCCATTCACATTATCAATCCTTGACTTTTTGCTCGCGCGCGCACGTGGGATTTGGACTCGTCTCCAGTCAGTTTTTGTTGATTTTTGAGAGGATCGAAGGACTGTTTTAAAATTAAGGTTTTGAATTTCAATTTGGATACCGTATACTTAATAGTATGGTCGGGTTCTATAACAGTTTAAGTATATACACACTAAAAAAAATTTCACGTAATCATCTATCTACCTTTTCTCATGTAAAAGTTAACCGTATTTTAGTTAAAGTTTATCCGATTTCACGTAAGTTTTATCCAATGCCATGTAAACTTTGGGGGAAATCAGGTAAAATTTTACATGATTTCAGACAGGTAGATGATTACGTGAAACTTTACGAAAATCACGTAAAATTAGCCTGAAATCACTTAAAACTTCACTTGATTTCAGCTACGGAATTATCTGATTTTTTTCAGTGTATATAATACACATACTTTCAATCTGGATGGACAAAATAGTCGACCACTTCCGTCCGTTGTTCTGTCCCTTCTTCTGTGGAAATTGTCGTGTCGACGGCGACCACGTAATATTCATCCGCGGATGCGTATCCCCAGCAAAACATTCCGCCGTCGTGTGATTATATATAATAAGAGAGACCACACATCAAAGAATTAAAAAACACAAGTTCAAATTGTGAGCTCTGTGTGCATGGAAAAGTGTTTGAAAAAAAATATATATGTGCGGTACATATATATACCTTGGACACGACCCAATTTTCATTGATGATGACCCCACCACATTGTTTGAGGAAACAGCCGTGACCTCTTCCCATGGCCACCAACGATGGATACTTTTCAGAAGAAGTCACCTTCACGGGAACTGGACCCCCGGCTGTGGACCTCCACTACAAATGTTTTCCTCTTTTGGCATATATGTAATAGAAATATATAAAAGGAGACCATTTGAAATTCCACATATCGTCTGTTAAGTTCAAAATCGTACTATAATTTTTTTCCTTAATTTCGTTTGTTCTGGTTGACCTGCTCTGGAGGTCAAAGTATTAGAGATGGAGCGTTGGGTCAAGCGAAATTATTGTCCCTCATGACCTGCTCTACAATAATGTCGCTTGAGCCAAAGCTCCATCTCTAATACTTTGACCCCCAGAGCAGGTCAACTCGGACAGACGAAATTAAGGAAAATAATTGTAGTTCGTTTTTGAACTTAGACGATATAATCTTTGATTAAAATGTCTATATAATTCTTCTCTCTCTCTCTCTTTCGTTATTTGTAATTATTTCCCTTGAAAATGTCTCACTTTTGGGGACATCCGCATCCCGTAAGATTTGTTCACACGATCTGTGCTGGAAAAAGGGACAGTTGGCATTGAAATTATGCAGCTCCTTCACGTTGTCAGAATTGATTGCGGATTCAAATTCATTTCCGGCGTCTAGACAATAATAAAATGTAATACATTTTATACTGTCCATTCATATGAAAAGTATTATTGACTTTTTTTGTGGAGTTGGCGCGCGGGCGAGGATGTGATGTCCTTGGAATTTGGGAGCGAAAAATCTTTTTCACCTCGCGGTTTCGCTTCGAAATTCCAAGGACATCACATCCTCGCTAAGCGCGTCAACTCCAAATCAAGTCAATAATCATTTTTATACGCCTGGACAGTACGATACATATATAGACTAAAGGAAATTCTGACCGCGTTTTTTTTTGTTGGAGACTCACTGCATTTCGTCCAGAGGAACCAGCCACACGGCAATTTCTCTGACGAAGACGATGACGAGGGTTTCGTTTTCAATAATGTTTGGACGGTTTGGCTTTGGGCGAATGCAACTCGCTGACTACAAATTGCCTTGCTCAAGGAATTGGATAAAATCACTGGTTTTCCACTTGACACCGTCACCGAAAGTTTTACAAAGAGGAGCAGCAGCAGCAGCAGGGAAATTCGTAACATTTTCAGTCATCGCATATCGTCGGCTAACATGCAAAACCTCGTAACTTTTTTTGGCCGCGGACGATGAATTTATCTGCCAGTCCGTATAAACTCTCATGTGTGCAGAACAAAATCCCTCGTCTGGGGCCAAAAAAAGTTTCGAGGTTTTGCATGTTAGCCGACGATATATTCTTTTTCATTTATATATATACCCAACAAAAATACTTGTTTCACATCTATTAATTTAAGTCAAATCAAAGGCATTCATCTTTGCATAATGTGGATAACAATGAAACGATTGAAACGATTGTCATATGAAATTTGTAGTGTCAACACACACATTGTCGTTGTGCATAATATATAGTCATATAGTACTTATAAAGTTATAAAACAAAAATAATTGCAATTGCCGATTGACTGTGCGTCTGTGTGCCTTTGTCGTTATAAATATAATTTATATATATTTCGCTCCACACACACACAGTGATGGGATTTGAGAAGCTTTCTAATTTCCGGAAATGG
Source organism: Gisinianus flammeolus (assembly GCA_034699125.1). Classification (NCBI taxonomy): domain Eukaryota; kingdom Metazoa; phylum Arthropoda; class Collembola; order Symphypleona; family Katiannidae; genus Gisinianus; species Gisinianus flammeolus. Next base: position 12,940 of record JAIUND010003658.1, read on the forward strand.
AAATTACCGGACATTACCGGTAATTATATGCCAAGGCTTTGAAAATAACCGTAAGTTTCTGGTCATTTCAAATCAACGAAGGAGAAGAAGAAGTCCCACGATTTGCTTCACCACAAAATCCACGAAAATCGGAACGGATTCCCGTTCGATCGTGTGAAATCCACCGACGCCCATTGCCATCGTTTGAATTGACCTCAACACTTTCTCGCAATGCCTCCGATGAAGCGGGGATTTTAACCCCGCGGATGTCAAGCGGATGACTCGTCGCAATTCCTGAGTCTTCTCGGTCACTCCGTACGCCAGCTGGAACAGAACAGTGTAGAGGATTATGCAATCCACACTGGTCAAGGCGTAGATGATGGCAAGGAGTGGATTTCGATGTGAGATTCGAATGGCCGAGAACCCTCCCAAAATTGAGAGGATCAGACAAATCCATTTGAGGAGCCAAATCACGCGCCCCAGGACCAAATTGAACAGTTTGAGTTGCGTCTCCAATTCCCGGAAATCCTCCAACGTTTCCTTGACCAACTCAAACGAGATTTCCCGCCCTCCTCCATCACCATCGTTCGTTGTATTTGTATTTGAATTTGAATTTGAATTCCCGCCTCCTCCCCGCATTATTTTCTGGATGATGAATTGTGTGAAGGCGTGGAAAGTCATGACAAAGGAAAGGATGAGGAAAATAATGTAAATGAGCCACATTGTGATAACAAAAAAGGACAGTGTGTCCATGAAAAGGGCCAATGAGATGATCCAGAAATTCCTCCAATCCACCGGCACCACGGAAATCCAAAGAATCGGAATATCCGGATTCACCAAATAAAGACCTGGGAGAACGATGAGACTGCCGTACACTCCGCATGAAAAGAAACGCATGAGAAACTCCATCATCCGCGTTTTCATCTCAGCTCCAATATTAGCTTCCGTTCTAGTCTCTTCTGCTCCCATTTCAATTGTGGGCCGAGTCCAATTCAACTCAAACCCAACTGCAAAAATACACGTGTACGAATTGACAAGGAGGAAATTTCTTACAGACAGCATCAGGGAAATTCTTTTATTTTTTGTTGGTTTGTTTTATTTAATGATTTTGAAAAGTGTACCGCGGATTTTGAGAATTTCATTGTAGACTTTGATGTTGAGAGTCCGCCCGGAATCGAATATGGTATAAATCATTGAGAAGATGACGATGTATGCCGTCCAGGAAATGATCACGATTGGTGTGAAATCCCAGTCGGATTGACCACCGGAGAAGATGGCAGATTGTCCAGTCCGACGTGTCATGGAAAACAGCTGACTCGCAAACAACAATTGCCAGCACTTGAAATGGATTTTCTTCCACATGGACTTTTGAGTCTTCATTTGCCCCGTCAATTCATTGAAAATGACTGGAATCAAATTGAGTTTCGAGAGGAAGGAAAACGCCAAGTAATTCCATTTCAAATCCAACCGCGTCCACATTTTTCTATATTCCTATATATTTAGAATCAAAAAGTATATATATATACATATATATAATTCACTCAACAACAAAACTTTTTTTACAAAAGTATAAATGCAATCCGGAGGAGGAATTTGAAGGAAAATGATGGAGCGTCCACACAGTTGATTGTCTTTTGTTTCCCCTGTGAAATCCACGCACACACACAGAAACTGAAGTGTGGACGTGTATAATAGAATTTGGCATTGCTTTGAAGTCGGGAACTATACCTATATATATATTTTAATGCTGTATACGATATTTTACCCGTATTATTTCTATTCGGATTATTGGTTATTGATTATTATGACTGCAACTCGTATGTACATATATAGTACCAGACAACTCGGCTCTCGACTTATATATACCGTATAAGCTATAATAGACTCCCTTCTTTTTATAGAATCCCCTGTCTGCACTAAATTCTGCGCCCATGTCAAATACGTTAGCGTACATAAGGACATTACTATACACTCCCTGGGAGTCTATTATAG
>JAIUND010003659.1:0-14909 GCA_034699125.1 Gisinianus flammeolus
TATGCACACAATGTGTATTCACCCTCTGGGGCCAAATGATTATCGTCCTTTTTTGAACTTAACAGACGATATACTTAATCAAAATGATAACGAATCCATATTAAGTAAGTAAACAACTAATGAATCACAAATATTTTTTTTTTTTTGCATTATATTGAAGAAATATATTAGAATGCCAGTTTATACGTACTGTCGAAGTAAATAAGTTTTGCATAAAATGTTTCCATAAACTAGCAGCATGGGTATATATAGATATTCACATTAATTCACTCATGTATTACCATAACTTTCGTTTTACTTTTTATATTTATATATATAACTGCTCCATAGTAATTTTGAGTTTTCTTAACAGACTAATTACATATTATTGAAAATATTCTTGTCGTGTATACATGATTATTGATATATATAAGCACCTTTATCTATACAAATAACTACATGAACAGTCAAAAATGTAATTTAATTGTGCTTGCATTAAATATCGTGTACATTGGGTGTATATCAAATATTTATATCATATATATACAATAAACACGCAAGACGGTAATGACTGCGAGTAATTTTAATGTTACCATATACAACTAGTAATGTAATTACATTACTTTTTTTTATGTATTTATGGGGTAAGATAGTTCCAAATAGATATGAGATTCATAATACTGTTTGCTTATCGCATATAAGCGTCATTTGGTGCAGTCATATACTCTAGGTGTTTTTATGTATAGATCATCCTTTACAGGTAGTGTATTTACTAATTACTTTAGATAGAAAGTATATATATAATATATAAACAAAACACATCATATTATGATAATGATAAATAGTTTCTAAAGGAGTTGAAGGCTATATAGAGCCATGTTTATATTTCCTATTTGTATATACTACAGGAAAGGATTTAGTAAATGTAAAAAAATCTATATAAGGGTTGTTTTTTTAACACTTGAATTTACAATAATTGTACACTCGATTATTCTTTAGTAAATAGCTAGTTTACTTCTATCCCTTCGTTCACCTTTAATTGTACCCATTTGGTTTGGTACAGAACATCTTCAAGGCAGTATGGAATAAGACTGTGTGTGGTGATGGAAACGCTAATGTCGTTTGAATCATACTTACATTGGAATTTGGTGAATACAAATATTACCTATCCACAATTTTCATTTCTCCCAAACTATAAAATTCTAAATTCAGTTCTACCCCTCTACATATATATATATACTTCCCGGAAATTACGACATGTAATAATAACATTATTAATATCTGTATCTTTTGCAATACTGGTAATTTGAGTTTCGATTGCACTCCATTTAAGTAACACTTTTACACATTCATGATAATTGTAAAATTATTTTAATAAAATAATTTGTTGAATTCCATGTACTCATAATTTATAATTTATAGATAACGATTTATAGACACTATTATAACTTCTCACAATAAAAGCAAGGAAAACAATATCTGGTTATCAGTGTGGTTATGTGATACATTTATAAATGTAGTAGTAATACAATAACTATAATCACGATACATTTCTTTGTAAAACAACAAAAAAGTTAACAAAGATAATCGTATCCAGTAACTGTACATTACCCTATACATTTGTAAAAAAAACAAATAATTGATAATTAAATAAGTATTTACTAAACCTAAATAAAGTATCCAACATAGGTATTATATTTCGGAAAGAACGGTATTATTTTTACCACACACAAGTATAAAATGAGTGCCCATTTTGAACTAAACTCTTACTTGTATGTAGGAAACGAGGAACGACCAAAAAACACTTCGTGCTCAGTGATTATACTGCCTTTTAAAAATTCTTCACAACTTATGCATAATATATTTAACCGCAAACATCAGGTAACTTTTCATTTTCGTCGCTGAGTAGCTGCATCAATAATTCATGGACAGGTTCAAAAGCTTTTATGTATCCAGCTTTGGATAAATGGAGAAAGTCCCACAAATCATGGTGACTTAAACTTCCTATAATCAAGAATACATAATATATTATATATTGTTTTGATTTCAAAATTTCAGTAAGTTTACATTTATAACAAATACCATTTTTAAAAAAGAATGTTAATTACCGTCTGGTTGGATAAATCCCGGATCAATATTGACTAGCTGGGTCTTTTCTTTCTTAGGTATTGCTTTCGAGAGTAAATTGTTTACTTCGGCATTCTTTTCGCGAAGGGGATTTGGTTTTTCTCCACGAGGAAGGAGGCTCTATATAAAAAATTAAAATGTGATAACACAGAGGCATTATTATTATTAGACGCATCGTGGGCAATAAATACAATGATCCCACATGATACAAATGCATGCAAGCTAAAGAATTAAAATGATTTGGAAACCTTACCAAAACGATTATGTAAGTATTGGATTGGCGTTCTCGTATAGCATCCACAATAGCTAAAATTCCTTCAGCCACCTCTTCAGCCGTACAGCCGTGATTATTTGTCCCGACATGTACTACCACGGCCTACGAAAATATAAATAAAAAAACATCCAACATCACAGCACATATACTCGAAACAAAATGAGACACAATATACTGTTGAGATAAATTAACTTAAGTAATTTATTTACTTATTTTCAATGTATTACCTTTGGATTCATATAATTCATTTCCCCATTACATATTCTCCAGAGGACATTCTCTACTCTCTCCCCTCCAATACCGAAATTAAGAACATGCATTGGAACAAACTTTTCATCCCAAAACGAGGTGTATGATAGATAGGCAATGTTTGAGTCTCCAATAAAAACAACTTCCGGTTCCTTCTCCTGAGCGGAAACCACAAACCTTTTGTGCATACTAATCCAGCGGTCATCACCAAAAATGTCTTGTACCGGAGTTGGTACTGCAGCAGAATTCTCAGCTGACATGATTATTGTTATTCAATAGTGCTTATTAACGACGAGTTTCCACAAAAATAAAATTTTATATATATTCCACAATTTAGAACCGCAGCAACCAGTCCGATTTTCCTTATTTCTTCAAAGTTTGTGCACTATATAGATCCCCAATTTGGTTTGACGAAACTCTGAAACACGCAAAAATAAACACTGTAATTGTTTTGGGAATTTAATCTCAATCGAATATATATCTTTGTCTTTTTAAATAAAAGTATGAAGTACATTTATTACATTACACATTCGAGAAAAAAAATTCTACATAAAGAAATGCTCAATGCATGCAATAAGTTTGTGATAAGTAATGTAAATGTAATGTAATGTAAATGTTCAAATTAATTAAAATTCATTTGTTTATAATTACTTACTTGACTTGTAATTTTATTCCACACAACTTTATTGGACCAATAATATTGGTAGAAATTTTATGACAAAAAGTTAATTAATCCTCGGATTTCAATTTGAAAGACAGAATCAGAGAGAAAAAAACTGGGTTTATGCTTTGGCGCGTGTAGAACAATATTACATGTACATACATATCAGAGACCAAGTTGTTGTAGAATTCTCATCCGTTTATCACAATACATTGTACATTGTACCTATACGTGAGCATTTAACTTAAATACAATTTAGAATCATTAATGGGACGGGACAGGCATTAAAAACATGACAAATACTTTATATATAGATATATGTACACATACAATGCTACTGCCGACGCGACGTAGATTTATATGTACGGAAGTCATGCAAAAAAAACTGAAAGATTTTTAGCAGTTGCTCGAATCGTCTATATTATTTAATTGAATCAGTAAATATCTGTAGATTGAGGGAGTTTGGTATAACAAAGACATGAAAAATGAGGAATTGGTTGTCTTGAACTATTCACAACTTCCAAGCTTATTGTTACACATTGTACCCGATGGACAACAATGAACCTTGTCTTCACAGCAAATCCCTGAATAAAAACCAAATTATTTTGCACAATATAAGTATCCAAATTTTTGTGTACACACATATCAAATATCTTTTGACATTCAGTTTTAAAAATATCTTGACCTCCAGTGAGTGGACAACATCCCCATCCACTAGATTGCTCACAACATGTATAAGATTCTATATGGTGAGAACAAAACAAGTAATTAAGCTTACTTACATATATACTGACAATGAGTTTCACTTTTGTACTGCTTTCATTTCGTGTTTGTAAATTTGTATACCTGGGCAAGTTTGCTTTTGATCCGGGCAGACTTTCTTTCCATTGAATTCCAGCGATACATCCGAATTGTCATCATTATCTTATATAGAATTATAAAAAAGACAGATGAAATTCCACACTAATCATTTCTCTTGCTCTCCTATGTATTCTTTTTACAAAATGTCTTTAATCATGTGTGTACTTATACATACAGATATCGTTGATTGTTTCATTTAGAGCTGGTATGGCTAATTGGGCTTCAACAGTTATCCAAGGGGTCTGCTTCTTTTGATTGACTAGTGAATTTCTCAAGCAACTATGTGTGGTCAGATTACACTGAAATCCATTAGGACAGCAACTCAATCGGTCAGCGCAGCAAGTTGCCCCAGCATAGGGACAGCAGCTAAAATTTACATTGACATTTATAATTCCCTATACTTATATATATATGTATGTGTAAATACTGAAATGCTGAAAAAAAAGACTCAATTGAAAGCTCATTAAAGTTTATGGTAAATTATTTACCCATAGCGCTCTTGTCCTAGAAAACAACATGTCTGGTTTGATAAACCTGTAATTAATAAGAACAAAACACTATATCATCATATCGTATATACGCAGTGTATATTATACACACAAGAAAGTAATTATGGCTTACTGTAATTATACTCACATGAAACTCTACTGTGTATACAGTAAAGAAAAAAATCTTCCAGTAATTTATGTCGGCAAATGATAAAAAGTTATACAGTAAATTATTAGTATTTTGAAATGAAAGTATCAGTATACATATATATATACTTACACGACGTGTGTTTTCCTGGACAAACAACTTGATCTGATGGTTGATATCCAAGAGCAAAGTTGATCAAAATTATTGTCACGACCAAAAATTTCAAACACGTTTCCAATTCTTTCTTCATTTTCAGTGCTTTATTGCCTGTAAGTATTTCTATGTATTCTTGCCCTAATATTTGCGAAATATAGTCAAACACAACTAAATTTGCACATATAAATTATGACCACTGAATCAAGCACTGAAGCTACAACTGAAACTGAACTGCAGTTATACTTATTTGCAATTTGCATTCAATCTAGAATCTAGACTATAGATACTCAACTTAATTTCTTTATCTCTATTCCAGAGTTACTCGGTGCTCCCTCGTACAAATTTGACTATTTCAATCTTCTCAATGTGCTACGTACGAGTTACAAGACATTTCTCTCTCTGTGTATGCACTGCCCAACAACAACATTATCTATAAGTAGGTATTTAAGTATATGAATAAATCTCTAAATATTCTGATAGCATTAAATGACGGATGAATATAGAGAACGACGGAAGCAGAGTGGACCACTTGTATCATCTCTCTTTTCTATATATATGCATGTATTAACAGAAAAATAATATGTAAGTATATAGCGACCGAGGCCATGTGAACGTAAATAATAATATCCTCCATTTGACTTATGCATCATGTCAAATCAAGGCGTATAAAAAATATGTAATGTCATACAAATTTGTTGACCCGTTTTATATATAGTCTATGTATACCAGCGCTTATTTAATGCCTATATAAATAGTAATAGTTTAATGTGTTCTCAACTTCTTCTCCATTTTATCTAATCGGACTGGCATTATATATAGGCAACATGACGAACTTCCCTCTTAACTTTTGGTGTCTGACTCACACAATAAAATGGAATAAATAAATAAATATGTCAGTACTATATAAGTATACAATCATTATTAAAGGTTCACAGTTCCACAGTTCCAGCTATTTGAATGTGTAATCTCATACCCTGCTGTCGCCTATATATAGTATTTTTAAACAAATTCTGTACAATTAAGTTAATTGAATTAACTATTAGGGTACATTTGTACTTATGTATACTCGAGTTGTTTCGAAGTATATAATATGTACTACATGCTATAAGACTCAAAGAATTCTTTGAACGTGTATAATTCTTAATTGCCTGTATTCATTTCACAGTGATTTGAACGATAATTTAATGAGGATTTACTCAATTACAACGGCTGAAGAACTTGCAATTTCCAATAAATTTTAGTCACAAGATCAAAAAGAGTAAATTCTATGTAGCTTTTGCATACATTCTTAGTGGACTGTATACAACATGGACTAATCGTTCATGGACTTGAACTCTATCTTACGTTGCCCCTATACAAAGCGATGAGGTTTTTGTAATCCAATAAATCGAGCATGCATAAATGAAAATGTAATCGTTTAATAATAATGATTGTAAGCAATGTAAGCATAATAATAAATATGAAAACAGACAGTTACGTAGTCGACAATGGAAATTCATTCATAGACGAATGAACATGTAATGAACTTGATTGGTGGATACTAGGTGGATGGAAGTATGGAAAAATGGAATTGGTGTGCATGGACTTTGGAATATGGAATCGGTGAGCTCCACAAGCCCGTGGACGGTGGAAAAGCTTGGACCAATTTCTGATGAATCTTCATTCTCGTGTCTCCACAATAAAGGTAAGAGAAAATTCTAAGTAAAAAGAAGTAAAATTCACAATGTAAATCATGTAAATAATTTCATGAAATTGATGTTAGAAAAATTATGATATTTTATTTTTGTTTGTTCATATTTATTCAATCAATTTGTATTTTGTTTCACAATTTCATAATATTCTTGAATATTCATCTCGAATATACATTATACATTATATCCTATAATCTATATACCATAAAATTTATTTAATAAACACGTTTTTGTCAAGTTATTTTCAGTTGTTAAGTAGTTTTTCTTAACCTGTTCGTTTAAACATCGAGCTGGTCGAATTCCGGAAATACATCATCAATTCATGCATATACTATATACATTAAACAGGCTGTGTACGACGACACAGCAGCTAACACTTAATTAATAAGTATACTGCGTTGAATTTTTTCCATGCAATATAGTATTGAAGAATGTTTTGGGGGGATTATATAGTTTCCCTCCGAACATCACCTTATAGTTTTAATTGACTTGCTCCCGATCAATGGAATATATTGGAAACTAAAATTTAATATACAAAATATGAAATATTCTATTGTTTATTGAACTTTATTGTTATTATTAATAGTTTAAGCAAATATTTGATGTAACATTGTTGCGTTATTAGTCCGAACATTGAGCTAAACGATTGTAAATTTGTAAGTTCATATATAGTTGATTTGAAAGATAGGTTCTCATTATTATGAGGATGACACGGGTAAATACATAATTGAATTTTTACTAATTACATTGGTATATATGTATGTCATTTTTCTGATTTTTCTATAGGTTATGAGAGCCAATTGAGTTTACTTAAGTTAATTTTAGTAAAACTACAAAAAATTCCAACATTTTTCTATTTGTATAGTTGCGAGTTTTTATGTACCTACTCTACTCTATACCTACGTTAAGTATAGGTGGAAAGAGAGCTCATTACTTTCACAACACTCAAGTTACACTGATCCAACCCTTTCCTTGTATTATTACAACGGAAATTTTCCACTTTTAACCTATAATATACTTAAAAATTAAAATCTATGTGATATAAATACAATGAGAAAGTTCTTTCACGCTGATTGCAATTTCACTTGTCTACGAAAAACGTTCACAGGCTAAGTGAAATGTAAACAAATGGTATAAAAACATGTATAACAAAATGTAAACAACAAATACTTATATATTTTTCAAAAATTGCATTCGGACAAACTATGATACAGTTTATCGCATTCATTTAGCTGTTTTCAGTTTCCTACGAATCCGATTCGGTGGATCTAAATGAAACACCCTCTATAGTCCACATACACTTACAGCCGCCCCTTACATTTATGTAACATTTGTCAGTATATAAAAAATGCTGTATATAACAATAATAATAATATTTTCACTCTCGTTGTTCTCTGACCCGGTAAATGAAATGCACACAAGTAAATTACAGTATATTTTATATTTATATACAAAATGTTCTCAGTTTTCTTTTATATATATACTTATATACACCATTCAATATATTATTTAACTATATATTATTATGTAGACAAATAAATAGAGTCAACAAACAGCTAAATTTGTATATTAAATCCTATCTCAGTAAAAAAAGTCTATGAAATGTTTTGTTGTAAATTAAATAATAAAAATGATATATATGTACATTTAAATTCTTAAGGAAATAATTAACAAATTTGACACTTTGAGTAGTGGTAGTTGAGGAACACGGCAGTTTTTTACTGACAATGCGAGCCGTGTTAGTATTAAGTACAATAAATTACAATATACATATATATATTATTACTAAAATTGTTATGGAAACTTTACCCTACAATACAATACCGAAACGCGAAATGGCATATGGCATGCTATAGAAATATGTTTGTAAAATGGTTGCAATAATAATAAAAAGGTATACATATAGGTCGATCTACCACTAAATAATCAGTTTGTATAGCTTCATTACAATAATAATAATAATTAAAAATTGATAGAATGACTTAATAAATAGCGTTGACGCATCCCCTATACGAAAATGGGATATATAGGGAGTGGACAACGTACATTATCAAACTATAAGAATGAAAAACGGAATTGGAACATGTTTGTAGGCCCTAGTAATTTATGTTTTTATCTTTGTGAACTATAGAACAATTGTATATTTCAGGAGTACCATGATATCATCATTAAGTACAAACATCATCGTGGCATGATTGAGATACAAAACTACATAACAATTACTGCTGGAATTATCCTTAGACTTTGAGTTGTAACATAGAATAACGAGAATCACTGCTGAAATTCAGTAGTGCTGATGCTATAATACTTGTGTATTTATAAATAATAATAATATCATCATATGTACAGTAACAGTATGTTTGTAATGGCTTTGTGAATTGTGTGCATTTATTTTGCTAGTGGTTTAGTTTTATGCAATTTAAATGCGATTTCAGCATTGTAAATAATGGTCAAGAACCAAATATCTTATCGCACACATATTTGCAGGATTCGTAAAATTATGATTTTTAAATAGGTCAGGTTTTACACAATATTTTCCGAGAGTAGATAAATTAAATTTTGAACATTTAAAGACTGCATCACCTGCGAAATGTAATTTCGTTCTCTTTCAACTAGAATTTGTTCACTATTATTTAAAATTCGCATTAATAATATTATAATATATTCCTTGTAGCTTTTAAAACACACAACATAGCTACATTTCCTATTAATCTGACTCAAGTGAACAGCTCTCCAGTCCTAACCGAATAAAGTTATGTATGCATATTTTCATATATATAGATTAATTACTCTTTTAATATATAGTATAACCGCGGAACAAGCGGTTTTGTACACAGCACTTAACTACCTAATCACAATACCGTTCTATAATATATATACACATTCGGATAGAATTTCGTTCTTTAACACCCTTAAATATAGATTATTATACACCCAGGATTCAATCATTTTATCCTATCCTACAGTTACAATCATACACATGGATGTAACATCGACTTGTCCGAGTTCATTTCCGACATTTTGGTACGTGTAGTGTCCACATACGTAGTTCTGGTTGTTATTGTTTTACCGTTCCGATTTCAAGTATAATTACGACGAGAGTACAACAAAACAATAAGTCATAAACTATGAAGAAGATTGTTTGGAAAACTAAACTACAACTAACGTATTCACCTCCATTTATAACCGCAATAATCGTGAAGACTGAGTATCCTTTTTGTTACAGAGATGATGAAAACAGCAGAGAACGTTGTAGTGACTTAATTTGCAGGGCCCGGATAAAAATATGGCGGAGCTAAAAGGGATACAAATTTGTACAAATTTATATATACTGCAGGTTAAGACTCGGCAACGGGTCGGGTACTTGCGTTATCCGAACGGATCATCCGACTTTTTTTTATCCGTTCGTATAATTTATCCGAACGGATAAAAAAAATTCGGATAATCCGTTCGGATAACGGATGTATCCGACCCGTTGTCGAGTTACTACAGGTTCAGAAATGCCTAAATTTATTTAAAATGTATGCATAAGTAGTACTTATTAATTATCAGTGGTCCGAAATCTGTACCAGCACGCCAGCAGTGCTTTTGCGGGCTCGAGAGAAAAAGGGGAAATATTTTGCGAGCGAAGCGAGCAGCCATTTTTTTCTAAGAAAATTGCGTCCTTTTTGCGTTTTTTTATTTTGCGGGCTTTAGATTTCGGACCACTGTTAGTTATTAAGTACATAAACTTTGCTTTCTTACGCCTTTCGTATTCATCCCGTTGTACGTGTCTTTCCAGCTCTTGTGACGACGCTGGTGGAGTATGATGGTTATTGAATACCATTTGAGATCCCCAAGCTCTGTAATGTAATAGTCACACAGTTATAAAAAAGCACCATGTTTTTATTTACAGCATACAGTTTCAACAATACTTACTTATGCGACGTATCTTCAAAGCGACTTGAATACCGATTTTCTGATGAATTTGCAGCAGCATGAGCCTGCCGTCCACCACTTCTTTTATGACGCCGAGCGCTATCATAGATACATGGAATTCAATATAGATTAGTCGAGAATTGCATACGCATTTTATCATATATGACTCTGAGACTAAAAAAGGCACACTCGAGCTTTTTCAATTTTTTGCATATTCCATATACAGCAAAACAAGAGCTATCTTTGACAAGAAGTTTTAAACCACAACAATTAGTTAAAGTATTTTAATTTAATAAATACAGAATCGTTTAAATGGGTTGAAGTCGAACTAGCAATGTGTGGATTCAAGGGTACTTGTGGACAGTAAATTCAAATGCGTAAGCAAGGAAACACCGCGAATTCGCTGCTGCGCACACTTTTGTAAAAATAGCCGAAAACTTTCAAATGAAATATCTCTGAAACTAAAATTTAGCTCCAATGTGCCTTTTTGTTTATCGAAGTCACATATGATATGAAGAAGAATTTTGTGTCATAGTTTGAAACTAGTAAGACAAAAGTCTACACGAATGAGAAAATTTGGAAATTTTAGTCTCTCTAGTGTTGTGTTAAACAACTTGTGTATAGCTAATTAAACTGAAAAAGGAAATAAAAAATCTTCCGAAGACACTTGTGACAGTGCTCGATAGTTTATTCTCAAGTACAAAACGCTATATATGGTGAACAATTTCCTCAAGGCTAAAAACGTCACGAGAAAGAATTTGTATCAAAGGAATACTACCGTTTCGTCAATCTGTACATAAATGTCCCCTATACTTAAAAGTCCTGCTCACCTAAGTTTATTAGTTGTGATAGCCATCACCAATTAAAACGAAACAAAACAAGAGCTACAAGAGCTACAAAAGGAACGAATAAAAGTTTGAGGGTAGACATATTTAAAAAATTATACAAATTGCAATCATCATTATAGGTTTTTAAAAAAAACATACTTAGCGCTGACACTCAGCGGAATGGTATCCCCATCATTGTAAGAATTGTAAGCAGTACGTATGTAAGAGTAACTGAAAAATTAACATTCATTCACCAAAACATTATTTTATTAGTATTTTTAAGTAAGCACATTACGGGAATGTTTTAAAGTACTGACGTTTTGTGTTTGGGCATGTTAAAAAGAGTTGAGATAAGAGTTGAGATCGTCCCGACATTCCACCGGGTTCGTCTGATTTGGCAAAAACAAATTGTAAGGTTGAAATCGGACGGTTTGGTCAAAACAGGACCACTTTTTCGCCTCTTTTAGGTCAAGTCATGAAATAACATTGTCATACAGAAAATAAAATTTGGAGTCGAGTACGTTTGATTTTGGAATCTTGAAGTCACTCTCAGGTCTTTTTAGTATGTCCAAACACAAAACATCAATACTTTGAGACACACTGTGTCACACAACTGGTATACATACTTATATACTATAATCCCAATTATTCTTCACTTTGTATTAAGACTCGGCAACGGGTCGGATACATCGGTTGTCCGAACGGATTATCCGACTTTTTTTGTCCGAACGGATAACGCCTTTTGGATAACGGATTATTTGTTATCCGACCCGTGCCGAGTCTTACTTTGTATTGCATTTGTACACAGTAAGGCTCGGAGTTCAGAATTTTTTATATCTAATAAGGCATTATTAGAAAACATGATTGTGCATGAAAAAAGGTAAATATCATGGAACGCGCAACATTAATTATAAAAAGAGTAATATATTTACAAAACTTGAGAACCAACAATTTTTGTGCTAGCCACCATGCAAAAACACTACTACATCACAGCTCAAATTTTATCCGAATCAGAAAGTCTAAAATAAATAAAAGTTTTATTATAAAACAGTTCTATTTGTAAGCATAGGGTGACTTTACACATGCACTACACAGTACGGCTAATCCAAATAAGTAGAGGAAATGCCGTCATTTCTTTAAGGTGTGTTTGTGCACATATGATGACATGCTCAAAGGAATACAAGCAACTAAAACGCTAGTCTTTCCAAAACAACGAAATATCATGAGGTTTGAAGTAGTCAGTAGTCACTAATGAAGTCCACAGATAATACAAGGTTGTTAATTCAAGAAAAAAGTGCAAAAATGCAAGCAGAAAATTCTGAGAAAAACTTTGTGAAACAAAAGACACCATTAAAAAAATTCATAAACTTTTCAATTGTACATACTCATTTGCATAATTACTATTATTAATGCTATTGTTATTAATACATGCTACATTCACTTCTTTAAAAATTATTGCAATGCGCATTTTTGGTCTACAAGTCTTAAGAAAACATGGCCAAAAACTAACAAATTACAGCAACGTACCTTTCATATCCTCCAGTTTTAAATTTACTGTACAGTTCAGCCAAAAAACAGCCAGCGATGAGTATGGGCACAAAAAGAATTAGTAAGAAAGACAGGGAGAACCAGAATCCACCAACTGGTGATATTATATTCACACATACGGCAGCAACAGTTGAATTAAATGCATTAAACATTGGACCACACTGGCCAGCATTTTTGTCGATCATTTCATAAGTGAAGTCTGCATAGTGCTTGACTTGATCAATCATATTATCTGCAAATACTAAAAAACAAAAATATTACAAAAATGTGAGCAATTACATAAGATATATTTGAGCAAATTCACATAAATGCGTAGACTCATAATTCCCTTACCCACGGCTACTTTATGAACCTAAAAAAGGACATTTTCACATATTAGTTTTTGTAGACTTATAATTTGCAGTTTGAATTTAATCAAATCAATTTAAAAAGGATTGAAAAAAAAACATGTACATCTAATTTGTAATGCCTGCAAACTTTGTAAAAACGCATGTAAAGGGGAATATATGGGCATTACAAATTGGTGTACAGCATCTGGTTATCGGTCACTTTTTGATAATTTTAAACTATACATTTACTCTTAATTCATTACCTCTCCCGTCACTCCAACGTTGTGTAACGCCTCTTGTGCAATTTCTGCCGCTTCCGCCACACTTTTGATTCTAATGGCCAAATCTTTCTGATTTTTTGAAAGGGATCTCAAATGTTCAGCTGATTTCTTTATATCGTTTAACATTGGCTCCAGAACTTGCGCTTGAAGGGCTTGTAGAAACATTATTTCATTCATTAATTGAGTTTTTATTTCATTAGTCATTCCACCATCAGGATCTTCCAACGTATCTTGTAATCGTCGTATCACATCATTCAGGTCAACTGACGTGACCGACTCCGACAACTACAATTAATACAGAAAACAAATATGCATTTTTTTTGTACACAAAAGCCATACATAGGGCAAACCAATAAATAAATAAATATAAACATGATTTTACCTGGTCGGCAAAACTCTCAAAACGCATTTTAGTAATCCGAGAACTGGCAAATTTATTGACCTGTTGTTTCATTTCAGGTGTAAGAAAAGTAATTTTTTTTGTCGAGTCCTCAGACAAATTAACTTTGTTTGCCAAAGCTCTTGCTTCTTTTCTAAACCGGTCTGGTAAATCCTTTATTTCAGATATATCGTAGGCAGTCACCAAGTTGAACGCTTTGTAAGCACTTTCATCATGTTTACATGCTGTAAGAATTGACGAGTAGGCAGGAACTTCATAGTGTTCATTATTTCTAAAACGTAACTTTGGCAATCTGAGAGCAGACTCTGTACGGTTGTCAAGATTGTTTATAGCTTCGCAGATTACTTGCCCTCCAACACCAGCAAGTATGAAATGAACCAACGTCACAATAGACAGTGCGAGAGTAGTAAAAAAGATAAAAAATATTCCGCTGAAAATGTTTTTCAAAAAAATAATTAACTTCATCGACAATTTTAATCCTTTTGCTTTAGTCTTTAAAAACAATGTGAATTGGAGGCCTACCAGTTAATAAATGAAGACCCGGTTTTTCTTGAGCAGCACTCATTTGAATATTCGGATCCCGGCTGTTTTCCACAGAAGCCAATGAAAATTCCAAAAGTCATCAATGAGAAGATGAAGGCAAGTGAAATGCAAATGCATAGCATGACATAGTACCTGAATTAAAAAACAGTCACACACAAATGCCATTAACAAACACATTGGAAAAGAAACATATTGCTCACGTTAGTGAGTTTAGCAGTTTGTACACATTACAAGCTTGTTAAGAAACATTTATGAGTAGTTGTACCAATAGGGAGAGTATTTATTGAGTTGTTCTTCATATACTAGCAAATCGTCCCTAGTGTCATTAATCGGTATACTGTCCAAAGCTTCCGTCAAGTTTTTTGCAACCTCCCTGAGGTATCTACAAGCAACAAAAAACAAGAGCCGTGTTTATAGAATTCATAAATT
>JAIUND010003660.1:0-14904 GCA_034699125.1 Gisinianus flammeolus
AAGAAATGGCAAATGTGAATATGGGGAAAAAACTGTGCACAGGGAGGTCGCTGGAAGCGAGGGGCTTTTTTACTTGTATATATATATGTATAGTAAGATTCCTCCAATGACCGTAATTATATGATTATAATTGTAATTCCTTTACTGGAATTTAAAGGCATACCGAGAATCCTTAGATGAACTAAATGTATATATATAATATGTGCGGGTTTTCTTCATCTCCGCCCTTTATAATTTATATGCACACACCACAGATATATTATATATTAGACAAAGCAGAGAGAAACCAGCAAACGAACAATGGAAAATTGATAAGGATTGTGGAATCCAGGAAATTTGTTTACAATGTACAGTGATGATTGATAAGACAAATATGTACATAAATTCCATCATTCGCCATACAATTTGTGTTGTTAAATGATACGAATAATTTGGATGGCTTTTTGACTTAGGGTCACATTTTAATTTTAAATTAAAAAAACGCGTACATACATTTTTCACAATTCATAAGTGTTATATATAGAAAGAATATGTGAAAAGCTATAAAATATGACTCAAGACACATCACAATTGATTTTGAGTGAATTCCGCTTCCTATATATTCCGAACATTTGTAAGGATTTTCTCCAATGTTTTCTTGAGCTTTGAGCTTTGAGAATCATCGCGGAGGAGTGCGGAGAAAAACTTTTATCTTTATATATATACGCATATTACGATCAAAATTATTATTATAATATTGTACTATCAGCCATATATCCTCATCTTGATCGTTGTCAGTTTGAGCCATCAGCTTCACGATTAAAATCATCATTTGAACTCTGTGTGCGGCGTCAAGAATCAAATCTAGTGAGTTTTTTTAGTGGAAATAGAAACAAAGTAAAATGCGCCAAGTTTAAACTGGAAAAAGGGGAGGAGGATTGAGTACAACACATCTTATTGCTTTTTAATTATACAGGTACAGGTAAAGGTAAAGGACTATAGGACGTTCCAAGACTGGAATTTGTGAGTGTGACTAATTGCAATTAGTAAATAAGAGATAATTGTGTCTGGGATTGTAATTGCCATTATGAGCCAAGTTATATACAGGAGAAACTTGGGCCGCGCACACGCAAGCACACCTGCAGATTAGTCTGTCCGCCATCGTGATTGGACTAATTGCGTCTGCAGAATTCTTACAAAACTTGCCAAAACTCATCCTGTCTCCAATTTTTGATATGGATTTCTTTCACGTGATTCTGATTGGAAAACTTGTTGATTTCAGTAAAAACCGGAGAAACTAAAGAGCACACAGAATCTTGCTAATTATACGTATACGTATATATACTCCACGTTGGCACAAAAGTCCAAGTCAAAGTCTTATTACCGACTATACACATATATACGGCCAATTTAATGTGGACTTGCACGATCGTCGAGGCTCATTCCTCTTTTCTCGCTCTCATTTTCCCTACGAATCCTCTCGTCTCAATTTCAATTCCAATTTCAAATCGAATTTGAAATTTGAGTGTTGACAAAAAAAATGGAATTAACATTTAGTTCTCGTTTGTTGCTCTTCTTTGCTCTTTCTCTCGGCGTTTCTCACGCCATAAATAATCTGGCAATTAAATTGAAAGGAGGAGAGGACGGACGTTCCGGGATGAACTGGACGAAAGCGGAGGCGGAAGCAATAACGAATGTACAGAATGACATTAAAGACGCCCTCTCCACCGTCCCCACTTTCCCATCATTCACCCCAAATCCAACAGTGGGGACCGGAACTGGAAATGCTACTGCGGATGGAGGGAAAGCGGAAGTGGAGGAAATCATCCGAAGGAAAGGACTCGAGTTTTTCGGTTTCAAAAACATGACCATGGAGGGCAATGGTGCTCTGAATAGATTCCCTCTGGAATGGATCAAAGAATTTGACAAGTGGGAACCACAGCAAGAGTTTCGGGGTGCCTTCTCCAACTATCTAACCGGTTTTGACTATGAAGATAGGCCCAGTGAGTTTTCCTCTTTTTCTTCTTCTTCTTTCTCTCGTTGTGTCATATATATATTATATGAAATGAGGGGCAAGAAGAGTATAATTCAGATTCATTTCCGTGTGTGATTGTGTGTATAGTGTGGGTTGGGGAATGGGGGAATTATGACTTGCGACGACTCCTTCGAGGGAACGTGACGGCGAATCTGGAGATGTATGAAAAGTACATCAGATGGAGTTTATTCCTCATGGTGCTCTCTTGTGGGATCAAATCCCGCACGAATCTCCCCGTCGGTGACAACTTCGTCGTCCTCCTTGACTTTGACAATTTCAATATCAAAAATGGCATCGCCGATCCTCAAAGTACCGATCGTCTATTAACGTCAAAAACAAACAATAATCATTTGGCCCCAGACGCAGAATATGCCGTATGAGCATACGCATATTCTGCGTCCGGGGCCAGATGATTAGCCTTCGTTTTTGACCTTAATAGACGATATATATACTTTATCAAATCAATTTTGAACCACATATATATAAGTACTGTCATATGATGTACTGTCAAATGGAAAAGTGGTGGGAAATTCAAAGGATGCTAATTAAACTTGACTTTTTCTGTGGATTCATCAGTTATTCGCTGGATCCTCAAAATTAGCGGGAAATTACGGAGTTTTGTGGAAGACTATGTTCCCTATGGCTTTGCCTTCAACGGTCAGTTCCAGAGTATTATTCCACCGTTGTTCTTCAGCAACTTCCTTGCTTTTTGACTGGACAAGAGATCACCTTACAACTATATATATATATATATGACAGGACTGACGATGCAAAAAACAAGCCTCAATTGATTGTCTGGCATTTACATTTGATTTGATGATATTATTTGTGTGGGACTTTCCTATAGTGAATCCGGTGGCGGAAGTATTTGTGGATTTTGCGCGGGCCATTTTTGGGGAAGTCACGAATCGATTTGAAATCCTGGGGACGAACAAGCGGAAATGGTGGCCTCGGTTTTTAAAACAATTCCCGCGGGATCAAATCCCACAAGTCTACAATGGACATCAAAAACATGGTCCCATCGTTAACATTGGCTAATTGTGCATGCAATTTCCAAATTGCTCATTGGTCCGCTCTACATTCATAATCAAACTGCATAATATGATTCATTATTATTATTATATTACGAGAAATTACATCTCAACCTTATTTGAGCTATAGACGAAATCAAATGCAAAAAAGCCTCAATGATTATAACAATTCGTTTCGCATAATATCATTTTTTGTGTTTAATATAAGACACTGTCTATTAATGGAATCCACAACAAAATCTACTTTTTAACCCTCCCCCCTCCCTCGATCACAAATCCAGACACCCCGCCCTACCCTCTGACGTAGATTCCATTAATGGACAGCGCCTACCTTGTTGCACTGGAATTTTAACATTTGCATATCATGCTGTGAAAGTGAATGTGATGCGAGGAAGCCACAGGGGACAAGGAATTAACATGGCGCACCATAAGCAACAATATATTTCTCTTTCTTATATAAATCTCTCCACTGTGCCGTTACTTCCCAACGGATGTCACCCATTTTTTGCAAGCTATAGGTAAACCAAATGCGGACAACACAATTATGTAGACAAATCCTCGAATTTTTTAACATTTCAGCATTTGCGTTAATGTTAAACAATCGATTTTCATTTTCAGCTGACGAGTTCCCAACTCGTCGGCAGGAAACTCGTCGGCAGGGAAACTCGTCGGCACACGACCAGAATACAATGAACTTGTACCACGATCGGCGTTCCACTCTCACATAAAAAATGTTAAAATGGCCGCCGGCGCCATTTTTGGGGCAAAATGAGATTTTGTAAAAATGGCTTTTTGAGCTTCCTGAGAGCCTATTAAACACATTTTGAGCAATAGGAGGGGCAAATTGAGAATTTTAAAAATTGGGGCAACATGAGATTGTAAAAGAAAAGTGATGTTTAAATAATGTTCGACTAAAATATGTGGGATTGGTTGTGCGATTTTTTTTACATCTCATGACTTACGGCATCAGTTTCACCTTCAAGTTCTTTCTTGTTTTCGGAAACTGGATTGAGGAGCGCGCTCTTTTCAAGGATTTCACTATAGGAACTTGGATTTGTGATATTTTATTTCATGGTTTCGAAAATTATTTCCAATTTTTTTTAATTACATCCCTCAACTTTGTCTGTGTTTCTACAAGAATTAGGTGACTGTGCTGCTCAATATATAGGATTTTGAACTCTTTTATTAGTTCGCCCGCGGCACAAGGAAATGTCAAATGTGTGAACAGTTGAAAGTTGAAAGGTGAAATGACGCATTCACAACCACATCCGAAAACTCAATTGCTCCAGGTAATTGGACAACGTTCTTTTGAATTTAATTTAAATAAAACCTTTGAATATATAAGACTATACGAGTGTGTTTTCATATATATATAATAATGGTCAAAATTCCCTAAATTGGAATGGAAAATAAGTGAAATCCTCATTCAAAATACCGGATTAAACCTTACAAAGATTGTGCAAGCATGTGATTTCATTCGAATGGAGACATTTTAAACCATTTTAATCATTAAAATTTAATGTAATGTACCATGAGAACGTTTATCTATATATTACATCAGGCAATGGAAACTCCATTGACACTGTTCTCGAGTTTAGAAAACCATATTGTATATACGAAATGAATCCTTGGTCTTTTGGTCGGTTTACGCACCAGAATGACCTATTGTTTCTATAGGTATAGGATTTTCACATGGAGATTTATTTATTGTTTTTTATATATAGGCATGTAGACAACTCTTCTCTGGAGTATATATTATTAAATCCCGTTGGAGAGAGCCACGGATATTGCTTGTGTGCAACTGCAACTGTGACATCCCATCACATGGGAAGGAAAATCCTTGTTAGGGAGCGAAGCTCCCCTTATTCTATTGGGTTGTGTGTCTGTCTGTCTGTCCATTTCACGATAACTCGGGAACGGATTGGCCAAATTACATGCGGTTTTTTTATTGTCATTGCCTGCTTCAGTGACGTATAAATTTTGGTGACCCTGGGGTCAAAGGGGGCCGAGATACCCGCATTTGACCACCCTGGCTTAGGGGTTAAGTTTGTTGACTTCTAGAGTGAGGTTCTAGGTTCGAATCCTAGTAAGGGCAAAGCCATTTTCACAATTTGTTTTACCTTTTCGGGATACAAAATGATGGATAATCATATTGTGTGATTTAAATATCCGAAAAAACCGAATTCGGAGTTTACCTGGTTATTAAAGGGATTTTGGAGAAAAAAATAACGGGATGGAAGGAAAGTGATTGCAGTCCCATGAACGGAGCACCCGGAGGGAGAGTGCTTGGCTACCCGACCGGAGCGCTCCCTCCGGGTGCTCCGTTCTTGCTGGGACTGCAATCACGACTGACGTTTTAATGTGCAGACAAACAGACACTTAAAGGTTTAAAGAGAGGCTTCGCTCCCTTTTGAGGTACTCCTGTACCAATGTTTATTCATCATAAATATACAATTTTGAATTTGAAATCCCTGTAATTTTGAATTGAATTGAATAAACTGTATTAACGTGGTAAATGACGGTTAGGCACCAATAGCCTAAACACAAAGTGCCCTCTGATCAACAAACGAGTCAGATTTCGGTCCGCCCGAACACGGGGTGTAGTAAATACAAAATTTTGAATACAATAAAATGCCAATTGAAATGTTTTGATCTGAAGAAAAGTTGAGGCATTCACGTTAAAATCTTTACAAGTTGAGTTCCCATTTGCAATGAAACTCGACTTCAGACTTGGCCTATATATATATACTTTTTAACAAAATAAAAGGACAAAAAAAAGGTTGGGACAGTTTTGAGGTTATTAGAAAACTCAACGCTCACATTTCTCTCCTCCCTCTATACATATACATATCTATATTAATAATAGACTATTATATATATATAGAACATTCGCTTTTCTGTGTATGTATTTTGAATTCCTTTTTTCTCTCCTTTCCGAAAATCTCAACACGCATGCACTCATTAAATTTTGTCAACGGAAAAGAGAAAGGAAGCATTTTTGTTTTCTCATAATATAATATTAGACTCTTTTCTCGCCTTTGATGTGCACATATACTAATAATACACACACACAGTCGTCGTCTTTATCTTTTCAATATAAAGGAAATCTCAATTCTCTGTTTCCCAATTCAACTTAATTAAATTATTCATCATCCACACACACAGCCCTTGAATTATTGAATCAAATTGATAAGTTAGTCGTTCAATTTCAATTATACCTACATATATATGTTTGTATATTATACCTATATCACTCGAATCAGATATTGTCTATATATGGCATATATATATGTCGTAGGGGGAGATTTTCAGGGGGCGAGAATCTCGATCTCTCATGACCTAGGTGGTGAGAGTCAGGTGGCGAGGGTACCGATATCCTTCCCTTCCTTCATTCAACTATATGTATAGCCACTCACCATTCACTATATAGCCGACCTTTACTATGCGGTGAAGGCTTTATCCCTTCCTGCTCTCTCTCACACACACTCAGACACACATACAAAATCCAATATGTATGGGCAAATTCGTGACTATACATTTCCACATATTTAGGCGCTAATAAAGTCGTAAATGTTTTAAGATTTCATCTGTACATAATGTTTATTAAAATTCTGAAAGATCTTATTCTATATTCACAATATGTACACAGCTATGATATTCTGTTATTTATTTTTACATTGGCCTTTTCGATGACACTTTGTCCTACATGGTGTCAGGGAAAATGTTTTTGGTCATTCCATTTTTTTTTGGCAAAGCTATATATGTGCATGTGCATGTGTGTGTGATTTGATGTGGAGCTTGAATTTGAGGAAAATGGAAAAAAATCCGTGTTGTCATTATATAAACAAGCCATTTTGAGAGAAATTATATGAAATCATATGAAATTATATGAAAAGGCGCGGGGGTTTTCAGTTAAATTGACGCCGTCCCCACACATCACCGCCGCCGCATTTTTTCAAATACAGATATTTAAAATATTCAATTCAAATGATTTAAGCACACGATTTATTTTCCTCCCATGTCAATTATTTATTCATTTATTTGTTTATTTCTTTACTCCTATATAGAAGAACTATAACTTTAATTTCCCCAATTATATACATAACTAGAAAAAAGCCCGCCGTCCACACGGCGGATTTTGTCTGTGTGTCTGTCTATGCGTTGCATTCTTTCAACAAAATTTGGTCCCGGTTTCCCAAGCTTTTGTTGTCCCTCAAAGTTATATCGATTGACTTTATTTTAGTGGTAAATGAATCTTTTCCACAACGTTCAGTTTGGATTATTCAGATATCCGAAGTTAAATTCTTAACGACCAGACTATAATAACGTTAGACAATGCTACCCCAATATGCTGCCTTCCTCAGTAAACATCGGTAGCCAGTTCCTCATATATATAAGTAAAATATGAAATCTGTTGGCGGCAGCCTCAAAATGAGAATTAAGCGGCAGTTCACCTTCTTTTTTTGAGCCAAGCATATATTATATTATATATAGTAAAACACAAATCCCGATTAAATCTGAATCCACACAATCCTGTGGTATTAGAATTAAAGTTCAAATGTGTGATGTAAGATGTGTGTGTGTGTGTGTTGACGTGTGGCTGAGGCAAAGTCGTTCTCTTAGCCCTCAATTTACATATAGATGTATTTGGGATTCTTTGGAAAAATCCAGATTTATAAATCCGGATTAAAATATATTTAATTAAAATAAATTCATCTGTGTGGCACACACAGGCTGAACGAGAAGCTCCACGTTTTACTTTTTCTTTCTTTTTTTTTCTTGTTAAGACCACACAGCTGCACATCACACACACATGCACAGAGACTTATACAAAGTGCGTATATGGGGTTGTGGATAAGAAAACTAGCCGGAGACGTCGATCTAGAAGTCGAGATATTTGAGTTTGAATGTCGAGCACAATTTAACAGCGACACGCACGTGTATAAAGCTCCGTTTGAATGAAACGGTTTCATTTTGAATTTCAGAGATTTTCTTGAACTCTGTGCTTTCATTATACAATTTTGAGTGAGTCCTCTAGCGGCGATTTGAGCAACGTTGTTTTCCACTTTGGCCGCTCACTTTTCCGGAAAATCTCTGTAATTAAAACTTAATTAAAATTAAATATTTGCAATTTTTTTATATACAAACTAACTTTTCCTATATATATAAAAAATAGCCCATGTTTTTGTGCATATTAATATGCAAAAAAGTGAAAACCACAGTCTCCGGCTGCTGGTTTTGTTATCCACAACTTCTTTTGGTATATATATAATACATCACAGACGAAGAAAGTTCAAACTATATATATATATATATTTCCACACTTGAATAATTAATCTTATAAATTAATCCCGCCGGCCCAGCATCTATTATTATATATAGGATTTGATATCAATGTCCTTTTGTTGTGCCATCAAATCAATCCTCCTTTATTGTTCGGATTAATCCTGACCGTTGGGAATATATGAATTGTTATAATCTTGATGGTAGACGGACAACTGATGTGGCAATGTGTCCTCATCAGTCCCTTTTCATTCTCTTCTCTGATATGTGCTGATGCTCATAATATATGCACAGCTGTCCATGCATGCACACAAATCCTTTGATTTTGATTGACAATTTAAATTGGCTATATAGACCAAAAGTTCTATAAGCTTTTCCTCAGGTTTTTTTCCCCCTGTTTCGTTTTTTGAAAATTCATTTGAACTTTTGTTACGCAAATTTTTTAAAAGGTCAAAGAGATGCGTTGCCTTGAAATCACCAGACGAAAATTACGTCATCATCATCGTCATCATAATGTTTTTTGGTGGCTTGGAGTCTCCATTGTTGTTATCGTATTACTGTACAAGTTGACAACACACTTTCTCTCATCCGACAATCTCACCATCACGGACGATGACAGCCGCGGGATTCCGCGTCCATCACGGCACGGGTACATATAGATATTATATATATCCCTTTAATTTTAAATAAACATAAAATGAAAGGAAAGAAATCTTGTCATCTTTTCACACATATTTTGCGCATTGGATTGGGAAATTTGTATATTAAAAAAAAAAAAAAGGATTTTCACACTTAAATTTTTTCTATAGGGATATTTTCGACGCGGCATTAATATTTATGCCGCGTCGAAAATATCCCTATAGAAAAAATTTAAGTGTGAAAATCCTTTTTTTTTTGTTTGCTTGGTGTGAATTCACTATATACTTATAGTGAAAACGCCGTGGAAATTGTGGGCAAAATGATGATGGAAATGAATTTAGCGACGATCGTGTGTGGCCTTGGAGTGTTGGAACAAGCAATGAATATGATCAAGACGGCCATTCTCTTCACCCGCGACGCTCAACTCAACGTGATTTTGTTTGCGGATATTCCCACGATGCCCATCCTCATTTCATCAGTATATTTAATTGATTGTCTATATATATATTAGCGTCAGATCCTCCGAAACAATCACAATATTTTGTATGGTAAATATCGTCTGTTACGTTCACAAAGGAACTATATAATTATTTTCCTTAATTTCGTTGACCTGCTCCAAAGGTCAAACGGCTGGAGATGGAGCTTTGGGTCCTGCGACATTATTGTCTGCCATGACCTTTTCTGTCACCCTGAATTTTTTCACAATTTTACCCACAAGGACGGACGAAGTTTATAGTCGCATTTCCGCAAATTAAGGAAAATCGTTATAGTTCTTTTGTGAACGTAACAGACGATATTTACTTTTTATATATAGATTTTCACTTCTGTTCGTATGTGATGATTTTTTATATAATATATAGATGAAGGACTTGAAGCGAGATGCGAGACGGGACGGATTTGATTTTACTTATCAACTTTATTTCATTCAATTGCCCGCAAAGGATGAGGACGGAATCGATTGGATGGACGTCAGATACAAATGCTCAAATCAACGACTATTTCTCCCGGTACGCAATACAGGGATTTGTTTACGTTTTTTTTTTTACAAAGAAACATTTTCTATAACTTTCTGGAATTTAAATCCGTACCCCGCACACCACACACAAAAAGGGATCTCTGCATGATGAAGGACCCTCAAATTTTACTTTCTGTTAAAAAATAACCACATATGCACATATTGCACACACGCACTCCAAGGGCCAAGGGCACGGCAAATTTAAACAAAAGACTGTCATCAAATAATGATTTGATTGGACTTTATTGGAATGTGATGGAAATGTTAAAAGTTGACCTTTGGCACACACAAGAATCAAGTGCAAAATAATTGTAAGCTTTCGAAGGGTTTTTTGTACACAGTTTTGAAATCAAACGACGGATAAAGGGAGACTGATTGTGTGACATCATTTTAAAAACATTAAAACAAGCAAGGACTTTTTTGTATAAGGGAATTGTTTGAAAATTCTGTTTCTCAGTCCTCCGTCAATTGACTTTAAAATCGGCAAAATCATTTATAAACTTGATTGTTTTTTTCATATGATTTTCGTGTGCCAAAGGTCAACACTTCAAACATTTCTATATAAGTAATATTTCAAAAGTCAAATCAAATCACAATGATGTATTTGATGACCATTTTCGAAAATTTTTGGGGAGGCTTTCAAAACTTTATAAAGTTAACACAGAGATGTGGACTTTGAGGCCGCTCATTCGTTAGTGGGTCAAAGGTCAAAGGTCCTTTGTTTGTGCCGGGTCCGGATTCAAACCTCAGAATAAACCGTCCGAATGTTTCATTGTATTATATATTACTGTCGAGGGCGATAAAAATAATTATTGACTTTATTTGAAAACGGAGCAAGAAAACGCAACGACGATGTGATGCCCTTGGAATTCGGAAAGGAACCAGGGCAAAAAGCAAAAGGTGCAATTCTCATTTTACCCCACACAGTGGCGAGATTGGAAGCTACATGTGTGCTTTGAAACAGTGGAGAATTGCACCTTTTGGTTCCTTTCCAAATTCCAAGGGCATCACATAGTCGCTCCGTTTTCTCGCTCCTTTTTCAAATAAAGTCAATAATCATTTTTATCGCCCTCGACAGTATGTAAGCCAAACAAAAAAAAATACCCATATAATTGTCGTTTCTTTTTGGAATTTTGTTTATAACTCGTAGGACGACTCAAATGAAATTTGAAATTTTCACAACCTATTTTTTATAGTCGGCACTGAGTCACGTGGACGCGGTCATCTATTTGGATGCGGACGTTCTCATTTTAGGCAGTTTATCTAAATTGTGGTTGGAATTCGATGGAATGACCGCGGAGCAAATGATTGCGGCTCCACCGAATCAAGAATCCGCTCACAACATCAATTTCGTATATTACCCGTCTCGCGGGCTTCCGTACATTGGCAAATGGGGTGAGTGTATATTACGATATGAGACTTGATCATGGCAGGATTTAGAAAGATGTGTGCCAAGGACAAAACTCCATAATAATTATATTGTTCACAATTAAAATTAAACTTTTATTATTTTCTCCATCCCCCAAAAAAAAGGTTTAAGTACTGGAACTTTACTAATGAACCTCACAAGATTAAGAACATTTAATTTTGAGGAAAAGGCTCGCCAGACGTACAAAAACTTTAAGCAGGCTATTCGGTATCCGGACATGGACATTATCAACATTATTTTCAGCAAAGTGCCATGTATAATTGTGAATCAAGTCAAACACAGATTAAGTTGTCCACATTTCTCCACTGCACAGCCGGCCGAGACTGGTAACCACAATTTGTTTTATATTTTGGATGGGGGTTTGGGGGGTTTTAGGTTAAAACAATTTTGGAAAAGTTTTGGATTTTGAGGGTTTTGATGATGGGAAATTTTGTAGAAGTATTAAAATAAATAAAATTTGATTTTTTCTGGAGGTCAAATGCAAACAAAGTTTGGAAATTTAAAAAAATAAAATTATCTTTCCAAAAAAAATTGCATCTGACCGCTATTAAAAATCAAATTTTATTTATTTTAATATACTTGTACAATTTTCCTCATCCTCAAAACCAACAAAATTCAAAAATTTTCCCAAATTGTTTTAACCTAAAAAAAAACCCATCCAAAATACAACAAATTGTGGTTACCAGGCTAGGCCCGGTTTGGAGTGGCGAAGTGTGAACAACTTATTTTGTGTTTGACTTTAACTAATTTTTCATGGTCTCATTTCAAGACCGGATCTCTCTTGCCAATCAGATTGAGTTTTCTATAACACAAAATATTTAACGTATAATTCACACAGACACACAATGATACTGTTTTTTTCTGCTCCTCCTCCTCCTTTTTTAGCTACCGTTTTAACGTTAAGTTGCGTATTCGGATTCTACCCGATCCATTGTATGGCCGCTACGATAAGAAGATGTCAAGGAATGCCACTCAACGACTCCAGTTGTTTTTGTCATGATATTTTCACCCAAGGGATTTACATTTTCCATGGGAATGCGGGAAATTTTAAAAAACCCAATTCCCTTTTCCCACTTTTCCCCATGGTCTACTCGATATTCAACAAGGTAATTGACCCACATCATTTCTTTCATTGCTTCTATGCCACAAATGTCCATTAAATTATTTAATATACACTCCTTTATCACATGTGTGGACAAATGCAGCATTTATATGTACAGTCGATTCATAAACTTTATACGTTTTTGTGAATTTATTGGCTCCGCCCACAGAAAAAGTTTTTCTTTGCAGAGTTCCTTGCTGTACAAATAAGTGCATCTTTTCGTACTTGAAAATTGCGTATCCAGATGGCGAGATTCCATTTGCACTTATTTGTACAGCAAGGAACTCTGCAAGGAAAAACTTTTTCTGTGGGCGGAGCCAATAAATTCACAAAAACGTATAAAGTTTCTGAATCGACTGTATGTCCGTATATCTAATAATTTTAGTGAAATGTTTTTCCCGTGTATTTGAAGAAGTCTCCCAATTTCCTCGTACATACATGCAATGTAATAATAATAGTGATGATTCTTTTTATTATATTATGGTAGTTTTAAATACATACTTTTAGCTTTGTTATTTATTTAAAATTACTTATAAGATACAAGGTTTCATCTAGTAAACTGAAGTAAGTAAGTATAGGTAGGAGTAATAATAATGTTAATAATAATTAAACTTGAATAGGTATTTATATGTAGTTATTATTTACATAAATAAATACATAATTACAATGGATTTAGGATGTTTTGTCAAAAGTTATCTCAAATCAATAAAAGCGAAATCATTTGTTTGATAAAAAAACAATCCTTCAAAAAGTCTTTGTTCTTGTTCTTTCATTAAAAATATGCTTTTCAAGTGGAAAATTTTTTAGAAAAAAAGTCAAGCATGTCCATGGACAGCCGCGAAAGTCAAGTGTTGCGTATGACATGTGCAACGACGAAATCAACCGAAATTTTAGTCGTGAACTCGAAAACTTTAATTTAGTTTACAATTTAATTAATAAAAATGGAATTACTCCTTAGCCGAATCAATTCTAATCACAAGTATAAATTGAGTAAATGTATTAGTTTAAGAAGGTTTCAAAGTACAAAGAATCGAAAGGATCCGAAAGACGCATTATTGCAAAATGTAGTGAATGTGGAAAGTTCGTGCAAAAGTCCAGAAGAAAACCAGAATGTAAATAAAATTGTTACAAATCCATGTAGCATACAAATGATATCCGATGAGCTTCATCGTCAGTTATTTCCAAAAGCATCTCTTCGAAACAATTTTGATGAACGTCTAGTGGAAAGATGTAGAAAACATTTACAATCTCATCACCTTTGGGGACAAAATGTTAGCCGGGCCGCTCCAGTCAATATGACCCTGCCACTACTAGAAGGAGATGATATCAATAGTCATTTCCATAAAATTGCAGAAGATCAGACAAGAAGTTATAGACGTTTTGTTGAAGAGTTGATATCGAAAGGAATCCCAGAAAAACCAACAACTTGGGTTCTACAAGTGAGTATAGAAACCTTTCATCCCATTTTGGATTTGTTTTCTTAGACGCATACAATATATGTAGTATAATATATTACATATTTAATTAATGATATATTTATATAGGAGGGTTGGACGAAATATACTTCTGACGGACCACCAGTATCTGTTCCATATCCAGAAGGAGATGGTTTTGTTTTTGATATTGAAGTTTGTCAGGATACTGGTCAAGTCCCAACATTGGCAACTGCAGTCACAACTGAAGCCTGGTATGGCTGGTGTTCATCTCTACTGACTTCCGGATCTAACCGTGATCCAGCTCAGCCTATCACTAGCGATGAATTAATTCCATTTGAAACATGCAAAGGTATTTTTTTATACAATAATAATTCTAAAATTTAAACAGTATTTATTTACATGTACCTATGTACTATATACTGTGAGCTTCATTTAATTTCTCTGTGTATTTCAGATGAAAATGTAGAGTCTCGAACATGGAAGCCAAAAATTATTGTGGGTCATAATGTTTGTTACGACCGGGCTAGAATTAAAGAACAATACTTTCTGGAAGTGAGTTTGAATTATAAATCATATGTCCTATAACTTTTATTTATTGTTTTTTTTTTTTTTTTAATCTCTTTTTCGGAATTATCAGGAAACTCAAACTCGCTTTTTGGACACAATGTCAATGCACATTGCAGTCAGTGGCATAACAAGTTTTCAGAGAGCTATAAAATTAACATTAAAAACTAGATTAAAAACTCAGTCACCTACGATGGATGTTGAAGACTCAGAAGCATTCGATTGGAATGATAGGAGTTCTTTTAATAACCTAAAGGATGTACATAAAGTAAGTAGGAATGAGTAACTATACTAATAATTATTATTACTATATGTATTTCTCCAAGTGTTCAATATTATTTAATTTATTTCTCCAAGTGTTCAATATTATTTAATTTATTTCTCCAAGTGT
>JAIUND010003661.1:0-14902 GCA_034699125.1 Gisinianus flammeolus
GGTTAAATTAGCTTGTACATTGTACATTATCTATCTGTAGTGAAATGTTCTCATCATTTGAAGCGTTTTTTCTATATATTGACTGGATTCTGAATCGCATAAATAAATAAATGAATAAAAATTGGGGAATGCAAAGAATCTCATTTTATTTGATTCTACAACACGCATTTTTTAAATTAACGTTGTGATGGAAGATGAAAAAAACTATCCCAAAAAAATATCTTTGACAAATATTCAACAACACCAATATCAATATAGAATATAGAAAACACACCAAAAGGGCAAGATGAGAAAATAAATCTTCTGAAGATTGAAATGAAAGTGCCTCTGCTCTGTGTGATCGCAATAAATTGAGATTTAAGGCGTTCATGAAGTGACTTGGGACAGTTCAAAAAATCAAAAAGGTGACCTGGAGTCTCCACTTCCTCACACTGTACAAAAAAAAAGAAAGAATCATATACAGGCAAATCATTCAAAAGTCAAACTCATGAAAAATGAGTACTTCGTTCCGTGTGGGCTGCAGTGGAAACGGGGAATTAATCACAGCCGATGAATTATTCGAAGTTTTAATTATGATTCTACCAGAAGGTGTCTTTAAAAATTACATTTACACATACATAAATCCCATTAGTACTTCCTTATTACTCCAATTCCCAATTACTGAACTTGTATTTTGATATTTTGATTTTGAATCAAATCAAATCAAATCGAATTAAAATGTAATGACTTGTGGATTTCCTTTTTGCATTTACAGCAGAGACGATAAAAAATGCGTTCATAAAATGGGTCTCTCTGTCCGACAAATTGAAATTAGCGATTGAGAGTCGACTAGAAAGTCTCACAGTGCCCCTCGGATCCCTCGTCACGTCATCCCTATCTTTGAAGAGTACGCACATTACACACAATAATAATACTTTTCTCCTCCCCCCTTATTTAATTGTACAATTAAATATAGTACAATTAAAGTATTCTTTTTATAGACGTGAGTTTGCAAAAGGGTTACGCGATGAGTCGAGTCCTCCTCCGTGTTTTCCACGAGTGGAATGATATTCAGGATAATTTGGGTGCTCCGGGCATTCAACCGGGCTTCACAGCCCTCCC
This sequence comes from Gisinianus flammeolus, assembly GCA_034699125.1. Classification (NCBI taxonomy): domain Eukaryota; kingdom Metazoa; phylum Arthropoda; class Collembola; order Symphypleona; family Katiannidae; genus Gisinianus; species Gisinianus flammeolus. The sequence continues at coordinate 1,102 of JAIUND010003661.1, forward strand.
AAAACCATTAGAAATGGACATTTCCTTCATGATGCGATGTGTTCAGGAAGTGCTGGAATTTGTAGTTCGAGAGCAAACGGAAGCCCATCGTCGGCTCCTCAAAACCCAATCACAATCACAATCACAAGAACCAGGTGGAGAATTGAAAATGTACAGAGAAGCCATTCATCATCATCATAATCCTCTTAATAATAATAATAGTTCCACTCAAATGGCTCCTCGACTCTCCGTCTCGGACACGCAAATGTCCATGTCTGGAGGAGATCATCAACTCCTGGATAAATTGGATAAAGTCCATATGCAACAACAACATCAAATTCAAATCCAGCAACAACTTCAAATTCAAAGGCATCGACAACGGCAACGACAGCGAGTGAATCCCAGCGGTGTCGGCGGGGTCGTCACTCGGAATCTTTTCGGTCTTGCTTTATCCAGCAGAACATTGAAGATGAAAAGACCCGAACAACAACTGACGGCCACCGCCGCCACGGAATTGATGGCAATCAAAATGAAAATGAAGATGGTGACGAATGAGGATCCAAATGAAAATGAAAATGAAAGCAAGTCCAATGGGAATGGGAATAAACCTGAAAATGACCACGAAAACGAAAACGACTCACAGTCTGAATCTGGTTCTGATTCGGGTTCCGCATCCAATTCCGGCTCAGAATCTGGATCATGTTCGGCTGCCTCTGTGGTTTCCGGTCCGGAATTGTATGGAGATGATGATGAGGAGACGATGGAGGAGAATCCTTTTGATGTTTTGGATATGGATCCCACTTTAATGAAATATTATGCGGCGACGAGTCAGAGATTGGATGAGCAACTGGATCAACTCCAACAAGAATATTTGAGTACGGAAAGTGAAGAGGAAGAAGCAGAAGATGAGGATGACGAGGAGGAGGAGGAGGAAATTCAAATCAGTCAAGGCGAGAAAAACAGATCATCTAGTACATAAATTTATTGAATAGCTATAGCTATATAGATATAGATATAGCTAATGATATAGCTATAGATAGCTAAACATATAGCTATTGAATTGAGCAGTTTTTTTTGTCAGTCGTCATAGTCTTTTTTTTTTTACTTTTTACTGTAAATCTTTTCGAATATAAATCGTGGAGTGGATTTTGGATTTATTGTTGGATTTATTGGGAATAGAAAATTTCTGCAGTGTATAGTACAAAATATGTAACAATATGTGTATAAGAATTTCCCTTGGCAGTCTGTCTCCGTCTCCTCTTTTTTGTTTCTTTTGATAGATTTGATAGATATTTCACTCTTTGGAAGATAGAGAACATTTCCGGGTGAGGAAATTGAACCGCTCACCGATCCATTTGGTGGACACTTTTTACAAAGCGAAAAAAAGTACAGGACAACAAAGAGAACAAAGTGCATACAAATGTATAGAAAATAGAAACATTGAGGAATTTGATAAGACAAACCCTAATTAGTAATTGTAATTGGTCATTACGGAATGAAATTAGCATAGGTATTTGTTTGTTACCAAATTTTTGTCCTAAAATGACGGGACAAGATCCGTAGAGTGATCGCTCGTCCACACTCCCATTTTTCAAGGAATTGTACCAAAATAGAGCAGCTCCAGGCTCAGCGTCCACAGATAAACCAAGAAGTGGCCACACTGTTCGTCAACCCACTTCAACCCCACTCAACTGTGCAATTTGAAATCACCAACAATAACAAATCAAGCAACTCTTTACAATTAAATATACTTAAGCAAATTGCAAAGTCATAATTTCCATTTCGACTTCCGACATAAGTATCGTATAGTTTATTCCCATTTTTTTACGTGAATCATGAAAGTTGCCATTGCCATTTGAGTTACAAATGGTTTGTCACTGCTCGGAAACTGAAACAAACAAACAAAACGACACAAAAATTTAGACAGCTTTTTTTTGCTTTTGTGCGCGTTTGAAGCGGAAATCAAAAATCGAAAATCGCAAATCGCGGACCAAAACAACAAAACTTTCAAATCTCCTAGAAATTTATTTACAAAGTCCATGTGAGGATAAAAATGTCCACCCGGAAGTTCTGCTGTAATTTGTAATTGGAATTCTCCTCCTTCTTCTTCTTCTTCTTCTTCTTCTTCTTCTTCGACGTTCAATTGAGTGACAGCAGCAATATTTCTTTTGAGTTGAGCATTTGCTGGAAGCCAGGAAATGGCGGATGCTCGAGGATTCGTATTTTGAATTTGCTCATCCGGGCTGCTGTTTCCATTTTGAGATGCAGTTGAAGTGATGACGGCACTTTGCATCCCCACCACGGATTTTTCTTTCATTTCCCTCATTTGTAGAGGCCCTAGGAAATCGTGGATGAGGAGAATCGGAGGGTCCTTAAACAAAAGTTCAATTTTAAAAGGTGCAATCACCAGAGACTTCTGGTCTAGCCAGCAAAACAACCGACTTTTTTCCTCTGGCGTCTACGCTGTGCAAAAAATTCAAACCCAAATTATTTCATCAGTTTAAACTTTTTTTTTTTGCATACAGTTTTTGCCTGATAATTTGATCAAAATTCTCAAGATTCGCATATAGCATTCACCTGCCAATTTTCCCCACGACAAAGTGTCATGAAATTCAATTGATTTGTTCTCGGATCCAAATCCCGTCTCGTTTTACACTCTAATTGCCGTACGAATTTTTTTTTGACAAAGGAAATGTTCCCAGCGGAAATCATCTCATTGTCACCATCATCACCGGATGATGACAGTAACTTTTTAGTGTAGAAATTAATCTCATTGTCCGTTCCACTGCTCCAATTGTCATCGTGCTGTGTGTGATTAGCAATCAGATCAAATTTACTTACAATTACCTATATGTACGATAAATATATAGTTCACTTTGAATGGATTTTTTTAAAAAGTTTTAAAGAAGCGGACGGTCTTCAATGATGGCTTGAATCAGAGCTCGTTCCATCACTTTGGTATTGGGATCACTTTCATCCCCACTCGCAACAATGGCGGAATACAACGATTGTTTCATCAGATCCACGGCACTCGCGTACATCCCATTTTGAATCGCCAAGTACCCCAAATTCATCACGTTCACAGGCAGAAGTCTCACATGAGTTTTCACCGACTCAAATTGACCATTTGCAAACTAACAACAACAACAAGTTTCAAATTTATCGTTAAACACAATTCTATAAAAAACCCACAATTGCTCTGAAAATTCAAAAATACCAGTACCAGAGTCACAGATGACAGAATACTATGGGTATTTTTTTAGGATTTTACCTCATCGATCTCGAAATCATAGAAATATGGGATTTTAATGAGTAATGATGAGAAATCTTGGAAGTCTGCCATGTCTGGCCACTCCTCTGCATTCAAATCCTCAAAAAAATCCACTATTATATGGAACAAAAAAAACAACATTGATTTTCATATTCATGTCAGTTCGTGTGTTCAGTTAAGGACAAAAAGAAAACAGTATACATATACATTCGGGTTGTTGCTTGATCAGCTCGTAAAGTTCTCGAAATTCAAAGACAAACCGATGGAGGAGTTGGTAGATCATGAGTGGATGATTCAAAATCGCGGATCGATTTAAATTCTTGTCGATGGAGCGACCCCAATTTTGAAGAGCGTCCAGAACTTCCGTTTGGTACGTCTGAAGATAGCTGAAAAAAGCAGACGATATGCGATATGATGAGACAGCCATTCAAAATAGTAATAAATTATATAATTAAAAATGGAATAAAGAGCTCAAACTTGTTCAAAAGAAGTGTCAACTCCGGATTGTCAATGTCCTGAATCATACTTTTGACTTTGTTCTGGAGGAAAGTGTAAAACTGGGACTCTTCCTCCACCAGTCTGAACAGGGAAATGAAAGAAACTGCGTAGTCTTTGAAAGAATTGGATGGCCATTCAATTGTTCACTCTTTGTCACTGTCACTGTCATTGTCATAACCAATCCTCCAATTTTCCTCATTAGAAGAATTTTCATTATTATTTTTATTCGTACTATAAGAATCCCCAGAATTTCCTAATGTCCGACTGGGATTTGATTTTGATTTTGATTTGTCTACATTCAATTTGGTCGTCTCTCTCTTTGTCTCATTTAACTCTGTCTCGAATAACTCAATTCCCACCGGATTCCTCGCTCCTGAATTGCTCGACACTAAATCATGATAACTTTCCACCTTCACCTCCGAAAATGTTAGGAACAGAAACAGTACAAGAGAAAATCCGAGCACATTGAGTTTCGTGTTCATCATTATCAGATTATCACACACAACGAAGTTCTTGTCCATTCCCTCACTCACTCACATTTCCAACAATTATTGAATTTTTGAAGTGCTGAACTGTGCTGAACGGAGAAAAACCAACGAGAAAAATTGATTAAAAATCCATGCATTTTGTCAAAAACTGTGTGTGGACTTGAAAAACCTGGACAGACCAAAAAAAAAACAGGAAATTTTCTTTGAACTAATTGAACTTAATGCAGCAATTTGTTTATAGTTTGAGTTGTAACAGTACAAAAATTGTAACGGGATCCGCATTTTGAAGTCGTAAATCAAGTTTATAAATTTTATTATGTGATTTTATTATTGCTTTTTCTTGGAATCCCATGCACAGAGTTGTTTTCAAAACAAAGCCAAATAATCAAGAAAATTTCTAGGCTCGTCGTGACTGACAATCCAGACAATCTTTACATCATTTCGTTTTATTTCCAAACGTATACGAATACTTATACAGAAGATTTTTTGAATTGAATTTACATAGAAATATACTTATATATGTATATATTTTTATTATTTGAGGTCAATCAAGAGAGAGTGAGAATTTGTAGTTTAAATTGAGGAATTTTGAGTTGAGTCGAGCAATGATTTCTTCAAAACAAGGTCGAGCTGCTGGGTTTTCATTCCAACATTCCACCATCACATCGTCATATAATCGTACAGATGAACATTCTGGGAGTTCTAATCGGAATCCTTTCATGATGAGATGAATGAAATTTTCATCCCACTTCATATCATTAAAGGGCAGGAGACCCAATGAGAAAATTTCCCATATTAACACTCCATATGACCAAATATCGGATTGAGTAGAGAAAATCCGGTCTCGGAGACTTTCGGGGGCCATCCATCTCCAAGGTAATGGGACCGTTTGAGACTCCTGATACGTCGTGCCCTCAAATAGCTGATGAGAAAGACCGAAATCCGTGATCTTCACAATTTGATTGACCGTGAGTAAAACGTTCCTGGTTGCCAAATCCCCGTGCACCACCTTCAAAAGAGCAATAAATATTATCATAATATATCTGAATATATCATATATCGTCGGTCTAGGTTTGAAAGGCTCCATATTTTTTGGCTACGCCCCTTTGTTACTGTAAATCGAGTACGATGCACCGCCCATCAAAAAAATATGGAATTTCAAATCTCTGGCCAACGATATGTAGATAGATAATTAAAAAATTCAAATCAATTTCCCCACAACCCAAAATTAATTGAATTCCATTTAACGTGTGATGATTAATTTTCATTTTCATACGTGGTGTGACGATAGGAAATTCATCCCAGACGCCACGCCAAGAGACCATTTGTAAAGGTCGGATTTTGTATACTTGGGTTTTTGAGTGGACTCAAAATTCTCGTAAATTGAAGGGTCGCCTTGATTCTCATCACCATTAACAGTAGTCCTAGAAAATCGGAATTAAATGGTATATACGTCAAGGTTTCTCAATCAACTGTATAATCCTGATTGATAATTGACAATTGACAATTTTGAATTTCAGTATAAGTAGTCAGCTTAATTGCATATAGAGTTTCAAGGAAATTACATGGAATTTTGTTGGAATTTCTCTCGATTGTCCTTCAAGAAATGATCCAATGACCCCAGCTCACAGAACTCAAAGAAAACGTAGGCAATTCCTGTGCGCAATTAAAATACCATTTAAATTTTTTTTAAATCAATCCGCTTCTATATAGTTGGATAATATGTCAATTACATTTTTAGTATATGAACACAAACCTTTGTTGATGCTCTGTGTATTGGATCCAAGGAGTTTGACAATGTTTTCGTGTAGCCCAAGGTCTCCAATAATATCCAGCTCAGCGAGGAGTCCTTTGAGAAATAAAATCTCAGCCCGTGGCTCCACAGTTTTCACGGCCACTGTCTCACCTCTGAGAGTTCCTTTGATCACTGTCGAAAAGAAACCCCGACCCAAAATCTGATCTTCATCTGCAATATATGAAGGAAACAAAGACATACATTTAAAGTTTAAACACACATTTTAACAACAAGTTTTTTTTTACAAGATTTGTTTGTGTCAAGTTAAGCTTGAAGCTGTTGAACACAGTAAGTTTTTTTATTCGGAATTCGGACCCAATTGGAAATCCGAATTTGGGATTTCAAATGCCCTCGTTCCAGCTGCCAAGTCAAAAAGAGTCCGTCGATGAATTTGTTTCCAATCACTTTTAAAGGATTTTTTCACTTTTTCCTTCAATTTCTTCAAATTCCTTAGAAGAAAACTGGCTTGGAGGAGCTCCAACTCTCGTTCTGCTTGTTCCTCATCGTCATTCTCATTCTCATCATTATTGCACTGTTCCCATTGTTGTTGTTGTTGTTGTTGAGAGCCTTTGGAAGGCTTCAAAATCTCACAATTTAAATCCGTCGTCCCGGTCGTGGTCATTGAATTTCGTCGCATTTCAATCATTTCCACTTCATTCAAATTCTCCCTGCTTGAGCCAGAGCTGTTCCCCATGGGGAAATAAAAGTTTTGACCTTGACCTATACCCTGACCTGAGCTTGGAGTTGGACTGTAATGAGGAATAATGATGTGATTGACCGGGCTGTCGGGGAGTCGAAGACGATTCGGGCATCGAACACCTCGTGCTCTTCTCCATTCCGAGTCGGTGGACCAAATCAAATTAAAATCCAGGTCCTCACTAATACTTTCATGTTGCTCCAGGAGCCTTCCTTCCTCACTCTCCTCCGCATCCTCAATTTGTATGGACACTGTGAAGATTTCCTCGGAGAATTGAAGGGTTTTTTCCAAAGGGACGTCTTCAATGTCCAATCCAGGGTGAAGAACGAGTTGAGCAATGATTTCATGGGATAAAATGTGTCCGAATTCCGGGGAGAGACGAGAATCTTCAAGGGTCATTGCTGGAGGTCTCTGAAGGGACCCTTTCACGTGTCCATAGCAACTGAGGAAATGTAGGAGAGGACTCACATCCTGAATGATGGGGATCCCAGTGATTTTAATGGTTTTGATGGTCGCATCAAAGGATTGGATTTTTACATTGGGATTGAGTGAGTCCACATTTAAATGCCCTTGTGCCTTGGCTTTGACCAATGTTTCCTTGTCTTTAAAGAAAATGGCGAGAGCCTTGTTTTTATCGGATCCGGCAATTTCACCAATTGATAAGATTTTGGAGGGCTCGACGAATTTAGTGAATTCTGTAATGCAGTCCAATTTCTTGGGTGACTGGATTTCTTTTTGATATTTTAACACTATGCCAAATCTTTTACTTGGGATCTCCATCATTTTCCCTATGTTTTTTTTAAATAATGGAACTTATTGAAATTTTGAAATTTGCAGATCCCACAGTACTAATTTACTTATTTCAATCGCATTGTAAAACTGTACATTTTAAATGAGTATATATTAAGCTTTTCTGTTTTTCTAATGAAAATCTTGGAATTTGAACTCGAATTGTTTATTGAACTTGAAACTTTTGAAGCAGTAAAGAAAATAAGTATTCAATTAAAATATAGTGGAACATGGAAATCCTCGAAGGTTTTTCATTTATTCGAGTTTCATTTCCTCCTCGTGCACAGCCACAGTGTAAATCCCATTCATTTTCTCATACTGATATATGCACAACTTTTCCTATCTATAGTTTTCCTCAATAAAAACTGTATTGGGCACGTGGATGTAAACAACCGCAAAGGCAAAGTTCAAGGAATTATATTTACTTGTTGTACTACAACTATATACAGCACTGAAAGATATACAGGTATAACAAATTCCAGTACATGTGACAGAAATTTATAGAGGTCTCCAATGCGGACTTTGAAAAAAACACTTTATTCATTTGAGAAGCGCTACTCGGAGTAAACACCTACAAAATATCAAATATCAAAGATTCATAGCAAATACAAAATTAATTTAAGATTTCAAAAAGAATAAAAGGATAAATTAATGAAAAATACAATATAAATGGGGAAAGAATTCGAAGTGTAGTCCAATCCGGCTCCTCAAATTTATGGCCAGTGACAATACAGTTCACTTTGGTCTCCAGAGCTTCTTGAGCCAAAGGCGTGATGATGTGAATGTCGGATGTTTTCTCCTCCACATGAACGACGATGCCATAGCCAAAAAACTCGTTGGAGAATCTCGAAGCAATGGAAATGTATTTTCTTCTTGAGCTTGTTGATAGGACTGCCACTGGTGCTCGCCAGTTATCATTTTGATCAGCTTCGGATGCAGTGGGGGCGACAAATACAATGTCAGGAAAGTGACAAAGAGCAACGAGTTGTCCATTCAGAGATTGCAAAGATGAAACACGGCTGTCCATCGATGCGATGCCCACCGAAGGCTGTAGCACACTAAATACATAGGTATATACTATACTTAGACTATACTATATACTATATTTAAACTTACATGAGGACGTGAGCAGTTTAACATTAAATATTTTTAGTTTTATACAGTATAAATTAAAGTTTGATTAATTGCAGTTATAAGTGATTTACTTAGTTCCACTTACATTCGAGGAGAATCAAGTATTTTCTGGTCTGGAGACTTTTTAACTTGTTCAAAATATTCAACGAGAGCTTGACATCGATGTTCCCTTCTTATAGCGTGTTTAGATTTGCCTTCTGGCCGTTCTGGTCTGATGTCATGAAAAAATAGAATAATTAAATATCAAGCAATTTGACTAAAATGGAAGAAAAATCGGTTATTTATATACCTCATTCATACGTAAAACTTTTTTGAGAACTCACATTTCAAAAATGTTTGTAGACTTGTCCAGAGGGATCAGTTGATGGTTCAGAATGATTTCTCTATCCAAGTAAAGTTTCTTATTTATATCGTGGCACTTGCTTTCATAGTTCTGAATGTAAGTAAGCACATTTAAGGGCGTGAAAGGGAAGAAGTCGGATGTTGGAAGATCATCCAGCAGCTCAACTCCAGGTTGAATGACAATCGTGGGTTGGAAAATTTCTATCGTCTTGCAACAGAAATACATTCCACCACCTGCGTGAATATGAAATCATGCTCAATTTAATGTCTGTGTTGCACGCTTAGGTATGGGTAGCAAAAAATTTAGAGTAATTAATAATGACTCATTATATGTAATAACAAACCCGGAAATAACTTCATGGTATGAATAAGCCAGGGCACGTCCTTATTACTTTCATCCAAGTCTAGATAATCCTTTATTTCCTTCATACTCCGAACATACCAGGATTTGCTGTGACTTGGGCTCTTCTCTCCGAGATATTTTGATCTACAATAATTGTAAAGATATATTATGTCATTATGTACATATATGAATATATGCTAACAATACGCAAGTAAATACATACGAAGACAAAATATTGTCAATGAAATAATGCCATAGAACATTATAAAAATGAATTTGAGTAAACAAGAACACGTATAATTAGTATTGCTCACATCACAGGGTCAATAGAGGAAAACTCGCCGTGAGCCATCTGGTCGACTCTACCGACAGAAACAATGCCTGGCAGTCCAGTGGGAATGTACCTACTGGATTTACCTAGACACAATTCAATGTACAAAATGTGGGGATTTTCTTTTCCTAAAGATATTTCGCGCTGCAACAATGTCTGTACTAATAATTTGTAAAAGAGCGACTTTCGCTTGGATGTTTCAACAGATACAGCAATTCTCGGAGCTAAAAAGTGATAATAATAATATTATTATTTACTACACATGGATTCATACAATATTCATGCAGATTGTATATTTATGCTTGGTAATATCAAGTTGATGAGTTACAAACTTGAATTTTACAAAAAGATAGGTGAAACAACTTTCACCGTGAAAGTATGAAGTACAACAAACACAACTCTATACAACAAACACAGCTCTATAAAAAAAAACTGACCTTGTGGTTAAACGATACAGAGGGATATCCCTCTGTATCGTTTTTGTGGTTGCTCAATCAGACTTTTCATGACATTTTGCACATCTTGAGGAACCTCTTTTCCATCAATAATTTTGATTACTCTTCCTTCAGCTGCCATTCTCAAGATTTCAACGGTCAAACGCACAGGTCAAGGGTCAATGTGAGTTTACTATAAGAGACAAAAAAGTATGTCGATTTAAAAAAATTAAAATTCTTACAAATTCTTACAAAATAGAATTCGAAATTTTCTCAACGCGCTCTGCCATTGAATTTTTTTGTGGTAGTTCGACGCCGATCACTAATTTTTACAGTTGAAATCAGTATGCAAATTGCCAATAAGTGCCTATAGAATAATCTTTGAGTAAATCACGAAAGAATTTGCATATGACTTTGCATGATATTTTAATGAATGCTGATTTATCTGTAGATAAATAATGTGTAGATACACATTATTTAATATTTATTTATTTAAAATACGGTCTTTCTTCCGAAATATTCCATGTTTTGTGATTTTCCAGTGTGCCAAGTTCAAACTTTAAAAATTCCACATGCTGTTTAATTTTTAATTTAATAAATATTTAATAATATTCGATTACAGTGTATTAAACAAATAAGGTTGTAAATGAAATGAACATTCCACGTGACATATTTGGCCGTCCCATTCGTCGTCCAATTCCAATGGTGAGTTAAATCATTTCCCTTAAAGTTCATTCGTAAGTATTGTCCATACAATGCAATGTATGGCATACATAAGTACCTATTTCACAATGACACAAATTTGAAATTTAATATTATTACTTTAATTAATTCATGTGCTTATAATTCATGTAATTATATAGGCTCCAAATAGCAATAGTAGTGCGGACGATGACTTGAAGTTCTTTGATGAGCTCGAGAAGTCCATTCAGATTGCTAAAAGTAAAATGAAGTCAACATTAAATGACAACAGAGAGTCGATAGAGTTTAAAACTGAATTTAAATAGGAAAGAGTCCCGTTTAGTCAAATGACGAAAGGATTTCCTTGAGGTAATCAACTATAATTATTGTCTATATACTATTCATTTACATTTATAATATTCATACAAATCGATACTCAAATGATGAATGTATATAATATTATATTATTATGTATGTACGTACCTAAATAATATGATTTGGATATCGTTTAGATGAAAGCGAAGAATGGGCAACTAGAAGATACATTGCAGCAATTGGAAAGTACCATTAAACTACTGAAAGATAACATTTCCAAGCTCTCCATCGAGAAAGCAAATATGTAAAGTAATTTTAGTAAGTCTGTGGAAATCAAAATTGCTGATGTCACACTCAAACTCCAAGAGGAGCTGAGAACGATACAAGGGGAGAACAAAAATCTTTTATCCAATTTAATTGTTAAAGAAAATTTGATTAAGAAGAGTGAACATGAGTTGATAGTTGTCGCAGGAAATTACAATGATATTCAAAGTAAATATCGGCAAATGAGTCAAGAATTTCAAAAGGTAAGAGACCAGACTTCATTATGATCAATGTGAAATATCATAAATATAAATGTAAATGTAGGTAAATATTAGTTGGACGTGTGTTTAGTGTGGATAATTATACGTACATGTGTGAGAATAAAGTGAAGGTACACGTAAATAAGTATGATCGGAGAGGTGTGAGAATCAGATGTTACATTACCAGTGATCAAGTGAGAAGTGTGTGCTTCTCCTTGATCATGGCGTTTATTCATTATTTGTTGTTAGTTAGTGGTGCACACACTTTGTTAGTTATGACATCATTCATATGAATGTGTCATGTTGTACATTCTTACTGTATGAATTATTTATAAAAAGTTGCATAATTCGATTAAATTCCCACGTATTATTATTATTGTTATTATTATTATTACTTCAAAAGATGATTGTAGAACGTGACAGAGAGCGTGAGGAGTCGAATGTTCAAGCCAAAAGACTGATGGAAGCAGCTATGATGGAAGTATTTAAAAAATTTGAACAGACCTCATCATCAGAAAATCCAGAGAAAATCCCAATCAAGACTGAAGAGGGAAACAACTCAAATGAAATTGGTCTAATGGACCAGTCCGGATTATCTTTAGAGATCGGAGTGAATGCAACTAATGATAATCATGTGGTAAACCAATTTTTTCTTGTATTTTAATTTAATTCAAATTCAAAACTCACAATAATACAATAAAAAATATATAAAATTATATTATTATTAGAATTATCCGTACATTTTTATTTTTACAACTGGAAAATACATTAAATTATAGAATTACATATTCAATTATTATAGAAGACAAAGGAAACTACAAAGAGATCATCCGTAATGAACGACGATGACAACAATAAGAATCCGAATGAGCGTTCAAGTATCAAGAGAAGAAAACCCGGCTCTTGGAATTCGGATCCTACGGATGAAACTATTACAGTTAAAATCAATACACAAGGAATTAATTATCCTCCAAAAGTAATTTCTGAAAGAACAACATCAGACGTTGATACTGGAAGTTCAAGTGATGTGGAAACGGAAGTTGAAGATGGCGAACTTATCGAAAGCTCTGGAGACTCACCAGTAATTTAAATTCATTTAAATATCGCATATGTACATATTTCCGGTCAATAAGTGTTCATTACGTAATAATTGACATATTTATATAATTTAGGTTCAGATACAGATCCTACTACATCGACAAGGAATTGGTTTAACTAATGGGAAATCCGCCATCGAAAATGTGAATTTGTATAGTTTTACAGAGTACAAGGACTCGGCTCTTCATCCACAAGTTGCTGAATTTTGGCACTCCCCTCAAGAATCTGCTTCGGAATTGTCAGTTATCAAATATTTCGTTCAACTCCACGACGATCGTAAAAACATGTGGGTGGTCAAAGAGCAGTTGGGTCTGGATGAGCCAAAGACGTCTGAGGCACATCTGGCTGTACTCAAGTGGCTTTTGATAGACGTGTCAGCTTCGAAACACATTTGGATTGACATTAGGGATTTTGAAATGTTCTCAACTGATCTTGTCAATTTCTGTACTCCTTTCGGCACGTCCGTCACTCATTTCACGTTTGGATTCCCGCTAATCCGCCGTGCGGTCCAGCCAACCCACGAATGCACGGTGCTCCAATTCATCAACCAATATTGTCCGAATCTCCAGTATTTGGGGATCAATGATCGATCTCTCTTTAGCTGTAATTCCAGCTCCTCTCAAAAGTGTTCCCTACTACACCCACAAACAAATGCAGAGAATATTAATGGAGGGGTGGGAGAAAACCTTCGTATTCTCACTCAACTAAAAGCACTCAAATTTCTGAATAGGAAACAAGTGAACATTTCCCTTGGTTTCGTACTCAAACTCCTCAAGATGTGTCCAAATCTACAACGGATTTATGGTTTCCCATTGGGATACCTCAAGTATGCTCAGCGCCACTCTCATCTTACTATACGAGGACCCAAATCCGTAGCCTGTAATCGCTCCTTTTACAATGCCCAAAATTATTTGACCGACTTGGCTGCTCTGACGGGTGGGATGGATTCAGGCTCTTTAGCCAATTGGGAACTGGAGGAATTGGACATTCGAATCATTTTTGAGACGGTGGAATTCCTGGAGATTGGGAAAAAATACACAGAGCTCCTTCAATTGAATCAAAAGACATTGAAGAGCTTGATG
>JAIUND010003662.1:0-14897 GCA_034699125.1 Gisinianus flammeolus
CGTACTACTCTGGACAGATCTTTCGTTTTACGGGCATAACATGATATCCATCGTAAACTTCATGCTACTTCCTCGGGACGTATTCGAGTTTCTCTCCCTCCGATATCACATCCCTCAGAAATCCAGTTTTGAAAATCACTTGTTTGAAAAGCTGTTTTCTACGGTTTCCGACGTCCCCACTCCCCCGCCTCTCAATTTCAAAAACCGCTAGATGCAATTTTGGGGACTTCAGTTAGTTTTTTACCCTTTTGCGAAAGTTCAGGTTGATTGCTCAACGGGTTTGGATGCAATCGTCGCGAGTGCACATTAAAAATGAGGCAAAAAATGTTCTCTCCATAAGAAACAATGTTAAAAAAAGTGTCGATGCATTTCAAGGAATTTGGAGATGAGATTTTTTGTCAATGTGTAGAATACCGAGAATGTCCGAGCTTTGGCAATTTTTTGACTTATTTTTAAATCCAGGAAAAAAAAAAAAAAATCCGAACATTGTGAAAAACAGGCTTTTGGGAACTCTATTTTTTAACAAGTGATTTTCAAAATTGGATTTCTGAGGGATGTGATATCGGAGGGAGAGAAACTCGAATACGTCCCGAGGAAGTAGCATGAAGTTTACGATATGGATATCATGTTATGCCCGTCAAACGAAAGATCTGTCCAGAGTAGTACGTGAAAAAGTGGTCCTAAAGTATACTGCATAACCCTCAGTATTTTAATTTGTTGTTTACCGATGTCGTGTTCGACTAAACTTTCAGTCACATTGCATTCACGTTTCATCCATCATGGATGATCCATGCAGTCACGTTTTTTATCTGAGTATTTTTTTACAGCCGACGAGGAGTTTAATTAATGAGGCAATTTAGATGCAGTTGCAGCTAAACATGATGTAAAAATTCCCTAAATTAAAATATACGAGACACTGGAAAATTACAGCGTCCATCCGCATCAAAATCTATACGAACATGCATAATTTAAAATTTTCATGATTTTTTGATGCAAAAAATGTATTGGCAGTTTATATTTATAATAATCATATAGTAATAATTATTATTATTGTAAATGGTAAAACGTGTATCGATGAATATATTCACTTTTACAAGAGGAAATCCTAATTACAGAATTGAGAATACAGATAAAATGCGCAGTTGGAAATTCGCAAATGACTGCTAATAAATTTAGTGGAGTCCTCAGACCTCATATATTATGTGCATTAATAATCGCCGATTATTAATCGGGATAATCATCTAAATACTAATATGATTCAGTATGATTAAATAAAACTGAATGAAGTATCAACAATGAACTGAGAAAACGTCTAAATTGAGGAACCTTTGGACTCCAAGTCTCGAGAGTCATTGTCACGTGATCAACAAGTTAAACAAAGCAATTACTCATAACCTTCATTACTTCTTAGTGCAGCAACTAACACGCAAACTGTTTTTGTTCCCGTGTGCATTTCACAATCAGATTTTGCTCAAACACTGCATTGCAGTCAAGTGCAAAAATTATCGATATGCGTATTGCTCACTTCAGAGCATATGTTGTGTTTTCAAGTTGAAATGTCGAACGTGATCATATTTGATGTTACCGTATAGTTCACAAATATCTATCTATACGCAAAATTTAAAATTCAAAAACTTACAAGACTGCAAAAACTATTTTATACAAAAATTATAATGTGTGATATTGATACAGAAGGAAGTATCCGTTATCGACATGTAAAATCATTTCTACACTTGAGTGCAAAGTGCAAACAAGACGAACGTGTCGCTAGATAAAACGATAAAAGGGAGACATAATAATAATATGTATACATATTATTATATCTATAGCTAGTTAATTGATTATCACATAAACGGTCAAGTTCCTCCTGCTGTTGCTCCCACTCGACATAGACTTTGTCGTAATGTTAGTCTCTCTAGCTTCTCGTCGCCTTTCTTTGATTTTGATTACATCATTTGTTTGAGGATAATAATTCAAATATTCATGTGCTCACATGTAAAAGTTGTATAGATACTATTAATTTGATATCTTGTCAATTTCCTTCATTATTATATTCCCTTCCCTTCCCTCTCCTTATTCAAGGTTACGGCCAGGGGCTTTGAAAATAGGAAAATGAACACGCATTTATATACCCCACAATTATTGTTACACTATAAAATACCTATACATATGTAGATCCTCTGTATACGGTCGGGAACCCTACACTACACTACATCTACATTCTACATTCTACATTGGGCATATAGATATTTTAGATTACACACAATTAAATTAGAATTGAGAGTTTTGATGTCCCTCCTGAATCTTCCGAAAAATACCAATCAAAATATCATTATAGTTCTACACCAATTAAAACTAATTTATTATTGTTCCTTGAATTTATATTGAAATAAAGGAACTAGTGCATTTTCGAACTTTGAATGAGCAACATTGCTTACAAATCTTCCTTCGTTTTTGAACACTGAATTTTATCTAAAATCTTTCTAAATGACATTTTTTGTATAAAGCTCTTAAAGACTCAAAACCTGAGGATCAAGTAAAAATCCAAAGGGGTTGCCTTTTCTTTCTTAAAGGCCGCCAAGAGTAAACATTAAGAGAATTCTCTAAACCGGCGGATCAAGTAAAAATCCAAAGGGGTCTCCCTTTCTTTCTTAAGGGCGGCCAAGAGAAATAGTTAAATCACATATAAATATCGAGTATTGACTCCATCCACACACAATCATAATACATCTATCACCAGTCAATTCACTTTCCAACCACTAAGTAAGGAAAACGAAGGGTCCCCGTCCTTAACTAAAAATTGATACTTGTTCTTCTGAGTACCCTCATCAACGTCAACAAGTTTCAGAAAGAAAGCTGAGCCCAAATTTCCACAATTAAATCAAAAGGAATTTTGCAGCTTGCTTTTGACTCCAACCACCAAATAAAGAAAACTAAGGGTCCCCGTCTTTAACTAACAATTGATACTTGTTCTACTAAGTACCCTCATCCACGTCTACAAGTTTCAGGAAGAAAGCTGAGCCCGAATTCCTGCAATTAAATCAAAAGGAATCTTGCAGCTTGCTTTTGACTCCAACCACCAAATAAAGAAAACTAAGGGTCCCCGTCCTTAACTAAAAATTAATCTGTTCAACTAGGTACCCTTCTCTACTTCAACAAGTTTCAAGCAAAAAGCTGAGCCCAGTTCTCCACAATTAAATCGGAAAGAATTTCTTATTAACAAAAACTCCCATTTCTTTTATCTGCCCAATCCTCTCATTTTCCAACTACAACCACAATTCCTAATTAAATCCTCTTGATCCACCGGCCGTACAAGTACTGTATTCTAGACTGTACATGTTGCATGTAATTCAATCTCATTTAATTTGATAGCAGAGCGAAGAGAGTTAAAAACTAAATCCTCAGATCATCCAAATGGATAATATATACGTCTTGTTTTTTTAAACACATTTAAAACACAAAGGTATAATATGTACATGATGTGGGCAGACGGACGGACTCGCGTCTGAGCACGTGTTCGTCCACCAAATGTGAGTGTGAGCACTGGTGAGCCCACACGAGATCTATCATTTAATATACATTTGATTTAATCCCACATCCTGCAGGCAGAGTGTTGAGAGTTGAGAGGGAAAGGGCAAGATGAATATTGTCGATATAATATATCTCTAGAGCAAGAGGATAAGCTAATTAATGAGAGTACAGGATATACCAAGGTTGACCAAGGTTGACCACAATAATTATCTCAATTTAGATCTGAACATCCAACACTCCTCCAAACGGAACACCATTTGTTTCAAATATCTTGATTGAAATAAACTGGATATATATGTACTCATTGATATTCTCGCCCATCTAATCGTTTCCATTTATGTACTATCGGTAGAAAAATCAACAGCTCTATATCTATATACTATAGGCATAGGACTTCGTATATGACACTAACACAGCGATTTGATGCACGTGAACATGTTACTCGTCGCTATGTACATACACATACGATCAGTAAATACTAAATGCCCCTTCTTCATTCCTACTGTTAATTGAACTCAATCCCTATGTTCAATGTTCAATTGACCGTGCTATGTTTTTTATCCAACTTGTGACATATCCTCCCTCTCTCTCTCTCATCTCTCTCATCGTCAAGCCGTTACTTCCGCCAGGCACACTTTTTTTCCAGGCTCTTCCCACAACAACACCCAGAACATCCAGAAAGAATCTCGAATGTTCTCCTAACAAAAAATAGAATTACTTATTACTTAGGTATTATCTACAGAGATTCAAAGCATTTTTGTTTTTCTGGATTCATTGCTCATATGTAATCATGAACTTGCAATAATACTGAAAAAAGAAAAGAAACGAGTATATATATGTATAATTATGACGTGACATTCAATTAACAATTTACACTAGGGAAACAGACTAAAATTTGTATTGGTATTGGTGTAACAATGGAAAATAAATTGTTTACACTACAAATCTACAATTAGCCATGTTGGGAATGTTAGGGATGAAGCTTTCAAAAAACAAACAACGGTCTACAGACTCAGCGGACAGCTGTTGAGCGGTCAATTCGTCTAATTGCCGTTAAAACTGCCATTAGAATATCTGTGCTATTCAAATTGTATACACAAGTGGATGATATAACAATAAACCGTCGCATTTTTATGTAACTATACAAATTCTGATTTAATTGACAATTTTTTTAAGTTGCTCTCTCTCTCTCTCTCTCTCTTGTCTATATTGTACATGAGGCGTTGGCTTCAACCCAAAGAGTAACAGACAAAGTGGAAAAGTGTTATATAAGACTCCTCGAGATAGAACACAGTGACAGATAGAATGGCAGAGAGGGGACGACGAGAAAACAATACAACGATCACGAAGATGAATGAATGATGAACGGAATATCTCTGTAGATTATATTGTAGAAGTAAAAGCAAAGCCCAGCAGCTGCATTATAAAACGTGAAAAAAAGTACCTACATAAATTGTACGTGAGAATTGTACGATACGATGTGCAACACACACACAAACACACACATACGGACTGTAAAATATTTTATGATGTTTTGTGTGTGAGTTGAGTATGTATTACTGATTGTGAGTACATGCATTATCTCTATATACCTACTGAAACTGCTGAACGAGAGCTATAGAGAGAGCGAGACAGAGAGAGAGAGCTAGAGGATTTTCTATAATAATAAAATTTCTCTCTCGACAGTCCCTCGTTGAAATCAGAATGGAGCGGAGGTCAGTGTTTGTTCTCTCTCGTGTTTCTCGCAATATCGTTTCTTCAGAGTCCACATCCACATCCACCGCCGACGACGACGACATGGGGCAGACAAACAAGGATAATATAAATAATAATGCAAGTCTTAGTAGAAACCAGAAATACTCAACAATGGAAAGGAAATTGAATTGTGTATCGTCGCCATTGAGATTTACTAAAAGTCCACTAATTCTATCCACAGTAGCCTACGTTTTAGTCCTCGGACTTGTATTAATAATTGGATGTTGTCCAGAAACGACTGCGGCCCCTTCCAGTCCATGGAATCAAGCAGGGCTTAATTTAATTTTCAAGACTGATTTGAATGCGAATGAAGATCGAGAGCTCCGGGAACGAGCCAAATGGAAGAGTCAAAATCAAAATAATGGAAAGTCGGAGAGTGGGAGTACTCTGGATAGTACCACCACCAATAATCATCATCATCATAATAATAATAAAGTGCATGTGGTGAGTAAGAAAATGGGACCAAGTCATAGTTGGGGCTATACACGATATGGACATGGACAAGAAATCGGGCATTTTCGCCATGCTAATCGTCGTCATTATGCACCGAGTAATAAGTCGGTACCATGTCCACGTGACTACATTCGTTTGTTCAATGGAAAGTGCCGAAGAATCCCAAGTTTTTCATCATCCCGAGTTGGATAACCCAATAGATTTCTATTTACATATGCAACACGACGATGTATTAACTTAATATTTAAGTGATAACAACAAAACAATTCTCTCTATTTATCTCTACCACCGTAACAAAAACAAAATTTGCAACGAAAAACGTAAGTCGCCTTTCTCTCTCTCATCTTTTTCTATATAAAATGTCAATCAACTCTTTTTTTCTTCTTTTTTTTCAACTCGTAACAAGTGAGAAATGTTGTGGGAAGAAAAAGTTGAGCATTCGATGTAACATTTCATATGTGACCTTTTTTACTTCCACAGATTTCAAATGCCAAAGTACAAGAGCAACAAATTTTCACGCCTTCACCGGCTGATGTTGGAAAGTTGGGGAATCGTCGGAGGAAATGTAATTGAGAGAAGAGTGTGAAGGAATAAAAATCAAAATGTATTATGAAAAGAAAATTGTTGAGAAGAAAAAAACATATAACAAGACAAGAAACGAATTGAATACAAAGTTAAGCATCAACATTCAACATTACGTGACTGTGCATCAATTTCCCCCTTGTGCTTTACTTTTTTTTGGTCACTCTCCACATTTTTCAAGTAGGTACAAGGGCAATGCTCGAATATGATCCAACGTCAATCAACTATATCATCCGCAGATCCATCATATCCAACATCTTTAAGAAATTTAAAAAATCTCACTTATCTTATTCTCAATTTCTTTTTATTCGAGTTCATTCTATAGCTCCACACTTAATTTTTCTACAACAAAGGAAATTGGGCAGGAAACTGGCAATTCCGAGAGTCAAAATAGGAAAATAATTTGCTGAAAACCCTAAAACGAAACGTGCGTGGCTACATTCTCATTTTAACTCTCGATAATTGGTAAACAAAAATTAGCACTGTTGTATTTAAATGGCAAATTTTAAAGCTATAAAAGACTACTTTCTTATGTACGATATTTATGTACACGATAAATACATGTTTAGACAGTTTTTGTCATAATAATTTAAATATATTATGCATTTGCATGCGATCTGTGGTTGTATGCTATATTTTTTATTATCTATAATAGTATTGGACTAATGACACACATCATCATTTGTTTAATTAGGTTGACGTTTATAAACACACCGCATGCGGTGTGCCTCGTTATTTTTGTAAGAACTGACAACATTTAATGTCTACAATTAATTATAATAATAATTATTATTGTTGCTACTGTGGACTTTACGCACAAATACAGATATGCGTGTAAGTTCATTAGTTAATTAGTAACTTACAGATATTTTACTATGTAAACAGGACACATTTCTTTTATTAGGTTAGAAATGTAAGCAATTGTAAATAAATTCTACGACTGATGTAGATTTAGATGATTCGTTTCGTTTCGTGGCTTTTTTGTACAAATACACATTTATTATTTATTATAAGATGACTAAAGATTTGAGTTGATGTATGAATGATATATAATAAAGGAAGAAAACTTTATTGAAAATCTGCGTGAGGGTTATTTACAGTATGTATACTTACACATTAAATTACATACCAACCAAGTGCATTTCCTCATCTCGTCGACATTAAAATCATGAGTCATTTACGTCGTGGCATTGTTAAAGGCGTTAAAAAGCACCATACCGTTGCGTATATATATATATATATATATATATATACTTGAGAGCAAAAGTCTTTTCAATGATGAATTGTGAATGACTCGAAGAATTTACCTATGCGTGGTTAGAGTATAGAGTATATAGCGTAAAGTAGTTTGAAACTAACAAACAAGTTGATCTTATAATCAGTCACCTTTAAATTGTAATGGCGTCATTGATATATATCATGAAATACACATTAAGAATATTTCCATTAAATGACGAATAAGAAATATAGTAAATAGTTTGTTTATCATAATGGAAACTGGATTGAGTGAGAGGCGATGACTCACAAGTTACTTACACACAATCTCTCGGTAGTCATCAATTGACCAGGGAAAAATGATGACTGAGGTGATAAACACCAACAACACAACAACAGTCAACAACAAGAAAATGAACTATATAATCCCACAAAAGTTGGCCGCATACGTGTTCAATAGTTTCTTGTCCTAAGATTCTGCACAGGTAAAAACCACTTTTTTCATATCCTTCTAATAAATTGTTTAAACCTTTATTGAACTTGATAAGATAATACAACGCATTGAAAACCGCATTCCAAGAGTTTTTCAACTAAACAATTTGGTAACTTTTAATGTTATTTATACACTGTCATAAAAAAGTAAGGCTACAACATTGAAAACGTTAACTGAAAAGACAATTTCATGTGTGAATATTGACACTTATTAAATGTTATGAACCTTTAACGTTTATTTGTTTGTTTATTTTGGGAATTGAGCTCTCGAATTTATCTTCAAAAGTCTAAAAATACTTATGTAAAACATTTTTAGTATCGGAATATATTTGACTTGAAGCTTTCAAGGCACTGCTGGACACAAAAAGAGTGTTAGTAGGTAGTTTCATCTGGCATTTAAATACAGTATATATAGTGATCAGAATGTTCTCCATTTCCTTTTTTCTATAGTATTTTATTTTGACTTGGTTGCTATACATTTAATTCATTATCATGTATGTCATGTATGTCTATTTCCTCTTGTTTTTCAACCATATATACCATGAGATTCCAAAGCTTATCTATCGCTACATTTTGTCGTTCTATAATATGTTGGCTTGTTACAGAGATGTTTGCATTGTACAAACGCTGTAATGTAAGCACAAGCACTGACCACGGACATTTTGAATCCTATAAAACTTGAAGAATTTCAGCTTGATCTCTCGCATCACAAAGCTATATTGTTTTAGATTTTTATTGTGTGTAATACATATACCTAATCCTGCAAAACAAAACCAACTGCTGTAAATTTGACACTGCAAAGAATTTTGGCTATTCGTGGTTTCAGTGTGGAGAAGAATTTTACACTATACATAGTGGAATATGGGTTTTACTGTGAGAATCTTCTTGGTCTTACTCTGTGTATTTGGGATACACGGAAGACTTGTGAATCGAAACATTCTCAATAATAAAGGATCCGGATTTCAATTGACATGGGATACTGGGAATGAAGATACAATTAAATGCTCAGATGAACAAGGGAATTTTGTGGACTGGTAAGAGATTATTCTTACTAACGAAGAATTCTATACGAATTGTACATGTAAAATTATT
The DNA here is from genome assembly GCA_034699125.1 of Gisinianus flammeolus. Classification (NCBI taxonomy): domain Eukaryota; kingdom Metazoa; phylum Arthropoda; class Collembola; order Symphypleona; family Katiannidae; genus Gisinianus; species Gisinianus flammeolus. Next base: position 9,121 of record JAIUND010003662.1, read on the forward strand.
TTGAATTTTTGGTAAAATATATATATGTATAGGTTTGTGGCGTACAAGCTTGCGAAAATTCCCAAATCTCCAGATTCTAATGTTGAAAAAGGATTGGGTTACAGTTTCCTTCAACCCGGCTCAAAGCAGTGGAAATTATCCGCAAAAAATATTAATGAATCTGATTCGATTGTGGGCAAAACAATTCATCTACTCTTCTCTAAGGTATATAAATAAAAAATTTGTAGGAAATTATAATTGCATGAATTATTCCTAATGATTTTGTGGATTATATGCTTATTTATTATTAATTATAGGATTTGGAAATTAATAACGATTTCCTGTATCTGACTTACAATGATCAACCTCCAGACGCACCGGCCATAAACAACAATGGTCATACAAAAGGTGTAATAATTGCAAATGGACACAATGGAATCTGGCTTCAACATTCTGTTCCTCACTTTCCCTTGAAACCATCGACTGCTTATTCGTATCCAGAATCTGGAGTTCATAACGGTCAAGGTTATATATAGTCACCATATTTGCGTAATAATTATTTGCCTATATGAAAAACTGTCTCAATTATTAGTTAGTAAATATGTAGGTAGACTTATGTATATATTTCCTTCTATTTTGATTTTCAGTTTTCTTCTGTCTCACACTAACGCCGGAGCAATTGGACAAAACGGTTGGAGACATTCTTCTCATTACTAAACCTCATGTTTTTAATTTTAACTTCCCTTCGAATTTCAATGCAATGTATTCAAATCTTCGGCTTGTCATACCAAAGCCAAAGAAGACTAAAAAAGCAGTACTACTCGGACAAAAACTAAAACGAAATAAGGAAACGTCCGAAATTACTTCAAACTTTGGTACTTTTAATCTACCTGTTGGGGAATTGAACATAACTGTTTTTGCCAAGGGACCCAATTTCAATACTGAAATTTATTCTAATGTCATTGCACGGACTCTGAATACAAACTTGAAAGTTCAATCTTGGGTATAAGTTGCATTTATTTTAATTTACATGAGAATCATAAAGTTTTTTTTTTTTTTAAAAAAAAAGTGAGAATTAAATTAATGAATTATGCAACATATTATTTGTTGTAACATAATATACAGCTGAATGGACCGCACTCTTTGCCGTCTAATTGCAGCTCAAAAACTTTATCAGTGTTCAATATTGCGGATAAAACTGTGGACGGGAATAAATTCTCCACTCACAGTGATCATGCAAAATGGTGTGTCGGAGGGAGCTCAAAATGGACATGTATCGCGGACCTCAATAGAATGGTACATTTTAAAAATTTATTATTAAATAGGGAATCATTTGTCATTATCTATAATATGCTTTATTTTAAATGATTTCAGGATCATCAGAAATTACGAGGCGGAGCAGCCCTGTGTACACAATATGAAGATTTATGGAATAACTTTCAAAGCTCCATCATTGATGTATTACCTTGCAGTTAAAGTTTCAATTCACCAACAATAAACTAATATCAAATATATATATATATATTTGACATTAAATTTTACAATTTAAATAATCATTTGTTATGTATTATGTATTCTTGACAGAAGTTTAATTTTGTTAAATATTTCCATAATAAATATTTTGAAGATCGAATAAAATTCGCATTGCTGAAGATTTTCTTCAATGCCGAAGATTTTGTGTTGGCTCCAATAATTTGAAAAATGGGGGGAATTGTGTCAAAAATATTGAGAAAATCTTGTTGCTTGCTCGAAGTGCTCCAACAATCTCCAAGACTATAGATTTTAATAATCATAATTATTTGTGATAAATTGACTTGATATTTTTACATGAGGAAATGGAAGAGTCTGCGAGTGGTTTGTCGTGTTTGAACTGTGCTCGGCAATTACTGGAATTGGACAAGAAAATAAAGACGATTAGCGTAATTGAAAATAATCGTGTGACTCAAATCTCAGCGGCGGACATTCTGTCCAAGATTTTCCATCTCAAACTTTTAACTTCAAGATTAATTTTTGAATCAAACAGTCATAGTCAAGGAAATAATGATTCAAATCCGAATTCAGAGGAAGTGTTGTGTTTTTCTTGTTCTTGTAAATTGCGAATTTTGTTTGAGACCTTTTTAGAATTTGCCTCGGCTCGTAATTCCGGATCTATCTTATCAAAGAGAATCGAAAAATTGGATGAACTAGTTTTGACCATAACGACGAATGGCATTTCCGTCCAAAACAGCCCGAATAAATCCATTCAGATTGAAGAAATTGACGTTTCAATTGAAAATACTACCGGGGATTTTGGTTATTCAAGTTTTGACAATGGGAATGAAAAAGCGAAAAAGAAGAAAGCTAAACCGGATAGTAATAATCCCAAAGAATTAGTTGTGACGAGTAATAGAAGGCGGAGTGGGAGGATTTCGGATTCGCCTAGGTCCAAATCTGAACCGGAAGAAGAGGATTATGATGATGGGATGAATGTTGCGAGCTTTGAAGTCGTTGAATCAATTGACAATGGAATTAATTCTTTGGCTGGTACTTCCGGTAAATTTTAGAATATTGTTTTTCTTCTTCTTTTTTTTGCCGTGTTTACTTTTTTATAATTCATATTTTTATAACAGTGTAAAATGCTATATTATTATTATTTACAAGTAACTACACACATTTATGTATGTATATTCTGAATACAGGCCAGGAAACAATAATAATAAATCGGGTGAGTACACCTGTTGACGAAACGCGTAGAACGACCCGAACGACTACTCGCATTACGAACTCCCAAAATTCTCGCATTGGACCATCAGTGATTATATCACCAAACCGAAAAGAAAACTCCAGACAAACATACAGCAACAAAATGATTGTAGAATTCCAATGTGACGTGTGCTCACAAATCTTTGATTCCTTACAAGCAATTGAGCGTCATGCAGCCACATCTCATTCCTGCCCACCACAATCTGGACCTGTTCTACGGTCAAGTCCCATAAAACATCTTCACTATGATTTACTAGCAAGTACGAGTGGAATAAAAAATTCTAATAATAAACCTGCTGAAACCGTGTCTCAAACGAAGTGTGAAAGTAAATGGTCATCGAATGAAGAGGATTCAGAATTCGGAAATGATTCTGACAACTTTTTTTTGTCATCTGAATCCATACAGGGTATTAATTTATAAAGACCTATACAACTCTTGCTAACTATAGGGATACATTTTTTGAAGAAAAAAAATACAATAAAAAATAATTGTTTGGATTTTAATAAAATAATAATTTAGCTGCTGTAAAGCCGACTGGATATAATACGAGAGGGAAAAGTAATTCATTAACGTCCTCACCATCCTCCACGTCTTCCAAACAATTTGTTTCAAGTAATAAAACCCTCCATTGTGAAATTCGGAATTTGAATGACCAGCTCGAACCTGGAGGAGATGAAGATGGTGGTGATAACGACGACGACGATGATAAAAACGATGAGGATTATATTGAAGAAGTGTCTCCTCCAATGAAAAGTACTCCTCTGAATTTGAGAAGAACAGGAGAGAGGAAAAAACGAGAAAGACGCAGACGTCGTAACCAAAAGGATACTTTGGAAAAATCTAGATACTGGACACAAGATTTACTATTCCCTCCACGTCGTCACGGTGTAACAATAGAGCCAATCGTGGACGTCCCGTTGCCAGTCACCAGACCACCATTTGACTGTCCTCATTGCTCTCCTCCGGGATCATCCATATTTGATCGAGCGGATGACTATGACAAACATGTTAGGGAGGATCACTTGGGCTTGAAAAAAATAATAATTGAAGACGACGAGAATGATTTGTATAACGCGGACACAACAAATCCAACAAATCCTTCTTTAGATTTGAATGGAGAAGCTAAAGATAATTCGAGAAAGAAACACGTGTCAACTAAAATGTCTCAAGCTCAAATCCGATACACTTTTGACAATTGTCCGCCATTTCAATGTCCATATTGTGAATTGAAGGGTTTGACATTGGACGTCATTCGCAATCACATTAAGGTCTATCATTTGAAATTCGATTTGACTTGTAATTATTGTACTGAGATCTTCCCGAGCAAATCTTCTCTTAGAGATCACGTCTCAATTTGTACCAAATCCCCAAATCCTGTGGATCCTTCCGTTACTCCAAGTAAGAACAAACAGATCGCTGCTGCTGCTCCGGCTGGCTCATGGATTTGTGAATTTTGTGGAAAGGAATTCAGCTCAAAAGTATACATGTCAAAACATATCATTAGAGTCCACGGTGATAAACAATTTAAATGTTCTCGTTGCTCAAAAATTTTCCGCACTCCAACGTATCTCAAAAGGTTAACTACTTTGTTTTTATACTGCTTGTAATAATCCCAAAACATCAATCACACTCCATATAAATGTAAATGGTAAAAATTAAACTTTTCATTCGTGATTTTTTTCCGTTCCCCACAGACATATGGACTGTCACGTTGCAAGTCGTGATTTTATTTGTGATCAATGTGGAGGTAGAACTTGTACATTTTATCAACTCCGTATAAATTATCGATGCATGTATAAATGGTGATTTCAAATATTTCTTTTGTAAAAAATAAATACAGGGACGTACAAAAGTGCACATCATCTTCGCCTTCATCTCCGTCGAACACACAATGAGGAAGTGCGAGAGAAGCTGAAACTGTATCATAGGAAAAAGGATCGTGAGTATAAAGAGAAACGTAGACAAATCCAAAGTGGTGCAAGCTGAGGTTTTTCCCCATGAACGTTTTCTTATATATATTAACTTGGATTGATTTTTCGCATATTGTTATTTTTATTAGAATGATTAGTAAAGGATTTTCATTATTACAAGCAAATAAGTAAATACTGGCGATTTACATTTTAGAATTTCTAGTACATATTTAGTAAGTATTTACGTACTCATTTATAACCACATGTGCAATTATTATTACAATATTGTGACTTTAAAATTTTACTTGTAAGTTACAATTGTAACCATTTGACTGGAAACTGGGGATTTTAATAAATGGTCATTGTTATTCCTTAGTATTGTTTACATTTACATTTAGATTTGTTGGGATCGTATAGTAATGGCGGATGCCATATGGTTTGTTGCTAATGCAGTAGTACTTCGGGCAATTGTCGAGCGATTGAAGATTGATTGTGAGGCACTGTATCTGATATTGCTTTGAGTATTATAGACACTATAAATCCAACCACGAGAGCCACTGTAAGAGTAATTGATATAAGGATCTGAAGAACTTGACATGGGGAACAGCGTTTGACCTTTAGAAGATACATATCTAATCATAAACTTGGGTCGACATTTTGCATACACAATAATAATAATAATAATAGGTACACATGTAATGAGAGGGATGATGCATTTAATATTTCATATTTCACCTGCTCTTCTTCTATCGGTATTTCTTTATGGCCAGAACCTTCTGAATCCTGAATGCTATTCTTGCTGTCAAAGTCTCCTCGAATATGATCCCCAATATATTTAGGCTCAAACTTGGCTTCCTTTCCCACATGTGTTGATCCCACGTCTTTTACCGTTTCCTCTGGCATTCTAATTTCCTTTTCGTTTACACTTGTCTAATTTCTTCAATTTACTTGAGATTTTTTCTAGAGATTATTTGTCGATGATTTTGGGCATAACTTAAAATGATTCATTATGACGTGTTAAATTCAGTTCAGAAATTCACTGAAGCTAAGAAAGTAAAATACGTAATACTAGAGGAGACGGGGGCAAGATTGAGCCACTCGGGAAAAGTTGAATAACTTTTGAACTATTCGAAATTTTTGAATGA
>JAIUND010003663.1:0-14889 GCA_034699125.1 Gisinianus flammeolus
CCTACTCGTCGGGGTCGGAAGAAAACTGCACCAATTGAGAAGCCAGCTGAGAAAGTGTCGTCTAAATCAAGAGCCAAAGAGTCGGCTCCACCACCCGAACATGAGAATTCTGATGAGGACAAGTCAGAAGAAGAAGCAGTTGTTCTTCCTACTCGTCGGGGTCGGAAGAAAACTGCACCAATTGAGAAGCCAGCTGAGAAAGTGTCGTCTAAATCAAGAGCCAAGAAGCCAGCTCCTCCACCACCCGAACATGAGGATTCTGATGGGGACAAGTCAAAAGAAGAAGCAGTTGTCCTTCCTACTCGTCGGGGTCGGAAGACAACTGGGGTAATTGAGAAGAAGCCCGTTGAGAAGCCAGCTGAGAAAGTGTCGTCTAAATCAAGAGCCAAAAAGTCAGCTTCTCCACCACCGGAACATGAGGATTCTGATGAGGACAAGTCAGAAGAAGAAGAAGCAGTTGTCCTTCCTACTCGTCGGGGTCGGAAGACAACTGGGGTAATTGAGCAGAAGCCCGTTGAGAAGCCAGCTGAGAAAGTGTCTAAATCAAGAGCCAAAAAGTCAGAGAAAGAAGAACCATTGGTCAAGTCTCCTCGTCGTACTCGGCATCAAACTGCACCCATTGAGAAGCTAGCGGAGAAAGTTTCTGAAACTAAAGTCCCCAAGACCAAGTCACTAAAAAAGACGACTCCTCTACCACCTCAACAGGACGAATCAGATGATGAGATATCAGATAAAGAAGAACAACAAAAAGTGGTTCAGCCTGCTCCTCGAAAACGGAAGCGAACTGTGGTAGTTGAGGAGAAAGTTTCCAAATCCAAAGCCCCCAAGGTCAGAAGGCCAGTTCCTCCACCAGTCCAACATGAGAATTCCGACGAAGAAGAATTGTCAGAGAAAGAAGAACCATTGGTCACATCTCCTCGTCGAACTCGAAAGACAACCGTGACAGTTGTGAAGCCGGCTGAGAAAGAGTCTAAATCCAGAGCCACCAAGGCCAAGTCGGTCAAAAAAGCAGCTCCACCACAACATGAGAAATCAGATGAAGAAATGTCCGAGGAAGAAGTTCCTGACCGCTCAAAAGTGAGTAAAGACGGGAAGGACACAAAAAGAAACTCGAGAAAGTCTCCAGTAAAACCATCAAGAGCAACTCGAAGGCCCAGAATCCCTGATATCGTCGTTATTAGTGACAGCGAGAGTGAAGTCGCTGTGCCTGTAGCTACCACTAGTAAGAAAGGTAAAAAACAAAAAGAGGTGATTCAAGAAACCGAAGAGAAGGAACCGCCAACTAAAAGGACTCGTTACGGGAAATCCACATCTGTCAAGACACAGGTTGAGAAAGTTTATAAATCGAAAAGCACCAAGGCCAGGAGATGAATTGCTTTTATCATTCAAACTTAAATAAATGACAATTTAAATAAAGTAGCATAATTTTTTGCGCTCAATTATTATGTAAAATGTATTTTTTCTATAAGTGTGTATTTCTAAATTTCAAATACTTTCAAATAATTTCAAATAAAAATGTTACATAAACTTACGGAGCAATACTATTGAAAACACTTGTTCAGTTTATTCTTTAAAAAAAAGTTTATTATGATTTTTCTAGTCTTATTTAATTTATTATTCATCATTATGATTATAAGTGTACTAACAGAATTACTTAGATGTAATTTTTTCACTGTCATCGTCAGCGTCATCTTCATCATCTAAATCCTCATCTTCTGTAGATTCAAGATTACTTAGCATATAATATTTATTTGTTTCTTCTTCTCGACGAAGTAACTCATCTTCGTCTTCATCTTCGTTGATAACATCAGTATTCGTACTTCCTTTAATCAGAGGATCTCTCATTTTCAAATTGAAATCCTGGAGAATCGTTGCATTGTGTCCCATATTTTGTATAACATTTTGTAGTCCCCAGTGTTTAGTCAAAAGTGAATGCTCAAGTTTAAAGGGTCCATGTTGAATACAACGGATTTGAGTACAGGAAGCCACACTATGAAGTTTCAGTCCGATGCCATGAATTGTTTCAGCTAAATACTCGGGAGTATCGTTGATGACTTTGACCTCTGAAAGCACATATTTAAATTTAATACATTATTTTGGTACATGTACTATTATTATTAGCTTATAATGTCTTATAATATAATATAAACTTGGTAGACTTTTAAATAGTAGGTAGGTATATTTCAAACAAAACAAATCCTAAAGCTAAAAATAATAGTGCATAGTTAATTATACATAGTTCTTTATACCAAGGTCAAAATGTGGAGGATCAAAATGAACACATTTTAAGGAGTAGACGCAAGGGACACTATTCCCAGCAGGACGGATCATCCCTTGACTTGCTAAATCATACGCCCGTTGACTATCCACAGGTACTCCAGCGTGTCTACAAAATGAATTAAAGTAAAACACGATATAGATTCGATAAAAAACACATCATATTTAAGTAAGTTATAAAGGATTTTTGAGATTGGTCATCCTCAATATTGAAAAATAAGCTTACTGGAACATGGTCCGTTGATGTGAAGCTTGTAATGAAGTCAAAATGCGATCCAGCATACCTCGTCGAATATTATGGTAAGTTGACTTTTCCAAAATTTTATCACCATAAAAATATGTTTCTGTCCCAATTCCGAAACGTCCCGACACTATGAAGGTCCGTAGCCACTGACTCTGCCGAACCTTATAGGAAAGCTTAAGCCCGTTGTTGATACCAACTACTGCATAATCAATTAAGTTGAAATATTATATATATATATATTATATTATTAATTAAATAGATAGATACATATAATTAGTAATACAATAAAATATAAAACGTACCTATACTTCAGCCTACATAACATTTAAAAAAAATTTCCTATACTTACATGCTACTCCTGACACTCTGGCCTTTAGATGATTAGCATAACTCAATCTAATGTCTGAGGGAACATATCTTGGCCCAATGACAGCTGGAAGATCCGCATAACTGAAACCTTTGACGACTTCAACTCTTTCATTCCCGGCGTGAATAGTGCTCACAACTTTTCTTCCTCGTTCCGTCTTGCTTGTAGATTCCTCTCCAGGAAGAAGTCTTCGAATCTCAACTATAGTTTGAGGCTGTCTCGTTTTCATCAAATTCAATTCTATACTTAAAAAAACCGAATAATAGAACAAACAATGAATTAAAATCTACAAAATATTTTATACAAATAGCTATGTGGAAAGATATTTAGCATTTCAAACAATTTATTTCTAAATATACATGTATTAATTTTATGGTATACCTTGACAAAGCTTCCTCTGGATAGTGGCATAAATATCACTGGTATAAACAAAAGGCGGTTTGTAAATACACAGTAATCCATTAAGAAGCCTCCAAGCTTCAGGAGCAGATGTAACTTTCGTTACAGGCATATTGTTCAAACAATGTCTATATTGAATTCAATTTAATGATACTTTGCAGCTAGTCGTAAGTGTGAGGTTCGCTAATATATTTAGCCTTTATCAATCTTCTCCGAATAATCAAGTTTCATACGTTTAATGGCTCTGAAAACAACACAAAGAAATTAGTTTTCAATTTCATTCTACAATTCAATACATCCATGCTTCGCCTTATCAACTATAAAAGTTTGACTATAAACGATTAATGATGCTATGCTAATATCATATGTGTGTGATGCACTATAAACAGCCCGGTGAACATTTGGATTAATCAAAACTCTGAAAAACTACTCTTTAAAAAATCTGAATATGTACTTTTATTCTTCTTTGTATATATTACTATAAATATATATATTTAATTATTATTTTTGTCAGATCACAATAATAATAATAGATTATGTAGGTAAATTATGGTAAATATAAACGTTTCTAGTTTAAAACTTATTATCAACGAATGCAATTGAGTAAAATGACTTGTAGTGCATTATACACTAATAATTTTGGTAACTTTACATTATATAATTTATTATTATTACGCAGCATTATGTTTGACTATCGCTTTACCTATATAATTGTGAATAAACTACAATTCCATAAAATATACCAAACAGTCCTTGGTCAAAAAAAAAACTATAGCCTGACTATGTTCAACTTGAGTTTGATGACAGGAGACGTTTTTTCATCATAAATTTTAACTTGACAATTTGTATTACTTTCAAAACTTTGAAATAGTTTCTTTTGAGCAAATTAAATGAATAATATTTACATTTCTATATGCTATCAAATAATAAGCAAGATAATATATGTATACGAATTTTGACAAGATATAACAATGACTCAACAATGTGGAGTCCACATGCATAATAGTAGTACACATTGCAACTGATAAGAAATTTGGATATTCATGACTTTTGTATACTCTTCGTATCATGATTCAAAATATCTACGTAACTATATTAAGTTACATAATCGTTTATTTGTTACACAAAGTATTGCTGTAAAATTTTGACTACTGAAATATTTAACTTGAATATCTAAAATAACTACATATGTATATATACTTTTTTATACTATGGATCCATTTATTTTTTATGCATATAGTTATGAAATTGGAACTTGTGAAGTTTATGGAATCTTCATCTTCGTGATTATAGATTTTCTTTCCAGAACAATTCGGTATGAGAACGTTTTAGACTTGAATGGATTCTATTGAAACAACGTAGCCTTTGATAGCCAAAACCCCACGACATTTCACATGAACTTGATACCGAAGGGCCCATTTTGCATCGAATTTTGATCCTTTAGATTTCCCTTCTTGTCCTACCACAAAGGTTTCCAGTGGTTGTACCAACGTCTTCAACTTTTCTTCAGGTAAAATATCTAAAATATATGTCAAAATAAAATGTACTTTCTCATTTATATATGCGCCCACGATTTCCATACAAACTAACGAAAATTTGGAGTTTAAAGTAAAACAACGTACTTATTGGATCACTATGAGTCAGGAGTTGAATATCATGCTCTTTACAGAATCCAGCAAGTTCTGGAGGAACGACACAGCAAGAGGCCAAGTTGATTTGAACAATACTTGGTTTGATGGTAGCCCATTCGTACACTTGAATGAATAACTGAGGATCCACATCACAAAGACCAATCATTTTCACGAGACCTGACTTGACTGTTCCTTCCAAAACCGTCCATACACTTTGAACCGTTTCTAACGATAAACGAGCTGTTTCTGATTGACCCGCAAACGACACAACCAATGTATCCAAATAATCCACTGAAGCATTCTTCAAACCTGGAATGATATCAATAATACAATACTAAGGTAAAAACTTAAAACTTATAAATACCTCCACAAGTCATTAAATATATATACAACTACTGCTATTATATCAGCAACCCAGAACTAACGGATAGCTAATTAATTGACAATAATTTGCACCTTGTTGTATAGCAGACAAAATATCTCCTGCACTCGATGAATAAAGAAATATCTTCACGGTGACTTTTAAATCCGAACGATTCTCACCAACTTCTTCATTATTTCCACACGGGGAGTTCACAATCTGTCGTGTGCAAAAACATAACAGTTATATGTGACTTTTGGAAATTGTTTTCATTACAGGTAAAAAATTTTTTTTTGTATTAAATGAAAACTCACCTCCGCGTAGTTTCCGTTTGTAAAAGCATTTGCTTCAATTTCTTTCTGTTGTTGTTCAAGGCATGATTTGAGACTTTCGTACAACTGGGAATGGAAAAATTCAAGGTATTTTTTACCATTCAAGTTGTCAAAATAGCAATTTGTGTCATGTTTTTGAAAGAAAATTTAATTGTGAATGTGTGCACGACCGTAAGTTCATGTGTATGATATACACTGTATATGAAACTGATTTTAAGTATACATAAATGGCTGAACCACAGCTCTATTTTACACTTATTTTATGTATGATGCCTATTGAAATAACTAAGTATACATGTAGAGTATGTGTGACAGCTCTGTATTTCATATGTTACGAAGGCATTCCTCGATAATTTCCTAGTACATATGTAAGTAAGAGGCGAAGACACAAATATAATTTTTTCCCTCCTATACTAAAAACCTATAATGTATATACTTCAATTACTTCATATGTTTATAAAAATCAACACACTTCGACACTTCCTATAATACTATATATATATCTGCAAATGAAAAAGTTACTCACTTCCTCTGATGCAGTCTCGTTTCCTTTCCGCCAAGTACTGGATTTACTAAGAATGTTTCCAGGTGAAATAATGATTTCCCGATTTTGCATCTTTGCTTGATTCTCGACTGACGATTTCTTGATCGCGGATGCCCAAGGACAAGCGTTGCTCTCGGAAATACTCTGATGTCGAATGACAGGTGTTGTTGTATTGACGAAAAAGTCCTCTTCGTTGAATGAGTAGGCTCTATCCCGGATGAATGGAGGTAAAAATGTATAAGATCGTCTAGCCATCGTGCAAAATAAAAAGAGAACAATTTTATTTTAGATTCTTTACAGAATGAAATGGCGTTTTGAAAGAAAACAGAAATTCGGGAATGGAATCTAATTCCAGCGTACGTATATAGATACACCCAATTCTTAAGACTGAGCTGTGTAAAATAATACGAGATGAGTCTGAGAAAATGGAGATTAAATGTGAGCAAGCAAAGTAATAAAGAAAGAGATTTTGTTTTAGTACTATGTAAACCACAAACAAGTCAAAAGGTCTACGAAACAAAAATATTGACGTCTCTTTTCTCATCATTACATTTTATTTAGCTTACACTTTATACTTACTTATTTTCAACTTTACTACGTCTAATAATATCGAATATCTTACGTTATTAGTCATATGTGTACAATATGCTTACATAATATCATATTGTGATGATAATATGTAAATATACAAATATTACTATCTACCAATTTAACACTTTCTGTTCACATCTACAATCAATAGTAATAAATAATAACTGTTATTTTTTCTTCTATATTCCCTATGCCGCTTTAGATAGAACTTGAGACTATTTCGAATAATCTTACAAGTCACTGGAAATCAAACGCAGAATTATATTATTTTCATGTTTACTTTACACAGCGAAATACAGAACTCACAATCCAAATCCCAACAGCAAGTACACAAAAATCTAATGGAAGTTTACATAAACTTGGATAATTATTAGACTTTCAACTCCAACAACTCAACTTTTTGTTCACTAAACTTACAATTTCCGAATCCGACCGTATTGACCGTCGATATAACAATATATCGACGAAATTTTATGAATCATCAACAACTGCATGTGACATGGAAGGAAATCACTTGATTTCTGAACACTCCTATTAACAGAAAACGAAAAGAAATTTCATAATGTCTATACTCTTAATATATTATACACGAGCCGCGTTAAATATAGGTACTACCATCATTATATTTCTCTAGCAGGTTCTTTTGAGTTTTATTTATCTAAAAAGCGACTGACCTTGTGTCTTACACAAATCCTTGACCGTAAAAATCTATACCCACAACATACACTGAAATCTATTTCCATTATATAATAAATTATTATTAATAATAGAGCGAAGAGTTGCATCAAAAATATTATATACATAAACGCAGATGTCTACATGACATGTGGATGTGATATGATGAGAATGAATGGACACATCTTCTCATAGGTTAAATGATTTAGAGTAGTTTCCCCATAAAATAAATGAAATCAATGATTTCAAATCATTATACTTCCTCATTCTCATCATCCCTCGACTTGTCATTTTAGAAAACTTTTCCGATTGCATGTACCTACTCTACTACAACGTTTTTTTAAATAGTCGGCTAATAATCCAAGTAGGTAAGTAGATAGTACTTAAATACTTTTCCTATTCATTTTGTCTATTGACTTCCGGTTTATTATATAGATACACTCAAATAGGGATCTGACATCTCTTATCGTATCATTTGTCTTGACGTCTTTTTGTATCCATACAGCATCAAAATGTATAAAAAACAACACAAAACCAATTTAGTTCAAGACAATGCATACTGCATTAATATCTTACAGTTACAAGCCCTTTCAAATTTAATTCTAACAACAGCGGTCAAGGGATCAGTGGACATACTGCAAAATCATTTATTTAACCAACAACATTAGCTATATCTACTTAATATTCTCAATGTTAACGTTAATCCATATTTTAATTATGTTCATACAAATATGCTAAACACAAAAATCAACTTATGTTAAACCAATTGTTATTACACGGTGGACCGTTTCTTTCAGGCAGCCATTCAGTTGAATGACAGTGACAATAAAAATATTTTCTCTCTCTCTTAAGGTACAAAACCTTTAAATCAACTTTATAATGAGAGAGAAACGAATAGAGTTATACAAAAACTGAAAATATGAAATTCAAAATAACTATTACAACATAAATCTGTAAGTATTAATTTTAAGTACCTCTCGAATTGTTATCCCGATAATTGAATATTACTCGCACGAGTACTCAACTAGACTAGAACTTTTTGTGGTAGTTATCCCAATTAAATAGATTATTCACAATGTTTTATAATAGTTTTGGAACATGATGAAATCCGGGTGTAAATTATTGATTATAGTACATATTTTTACAAGTTTGTAGTAAGTTTAGTATATATATAGTATATTTAATTTGCACACGCACTCTCACACCGACAGTCGGTGACCGACTCCACTTACAATGTTACAATCAAGTCAATTAACTATGCACGACAAAGTATAGGTATTAATGGAACGTAATTATCTTTTGAACGTTTAAAATAACTACAGCACTCTTTTTGCTTGTTGTTTAAATAAATAATAATAATTTTACTACAATATCCATGAGCAAGACGAATTCTCAACTCAAAATAATATTTTGAAAAAAATATTACAAGACCTCGTTCGTCAGATCAAAAAATCCCTCTTTTTTCGCATTCTCACTTGACCCCAGAAAAACAGAAATCGAACAACAAATAAATGTTACAAAGTACCGTCATAACTTAATATTTAATATTATAATTATGGTAATATGAAACTACATCAACTGAATGGATTATTGTTGATATTTTTGCCAATTTCTATAATTAACCAGGACATCCTTTTGTAATTTCAGATCTCTCTTAATTTTTATAGATGATGACGGGGATGATCCTTGGGAAAAGTCTCGCTTCTTCCGGAAAAGGGAATCTTCAATGGCTACTGGAGTCAAACGATCATGGACATTGACAAAGGACTCTAGTTTATTTCTATTTCTCATTTCCACTTCATAAATTTGAGAGTCTTCAAAATCTTCATTTTCCTCGATAGCTCCTTCCATGGCTCCTCCATCAGTTGGAATCATATGAAATGGATATGCTAAGACAAATCTTTTCACTCGACGGGAATGATGATGAACATTGTCTTTTTCTTCAGCTGATGAGGACTTGGACTGGACATCCAAGTTAAACTCTTCATTTGCTCGAGCTTGAGCAAAACGCTTGAGACGATGAGCACCCGACGGAGTCTGAACTTGTTTGGTATATTCCGTAAGATCCTCCGAGTCAAGCAGGAATTGAACACAGAGGACTATAAAATCCCAATCAATAATCAATGAATCAATATAAAATTATATATTATGAAAGTAAACGTTTATACATATTATGTAAATTCCACTAAATATTTGTGTATAGTTTCCTTGTACCCGTTTCTAATATTGTGAGGATTTCAAATAAAAGACTTAATTTCCAGTACTTCATTGGATTTGTGTATTTCATCAGAAACCAAAAAAACTAAATAGAAAATCCTACACACACAGTTTCTCTCCTTTTTTTTATCAAAATATATTTCGACTGGGAGTAAAACACACACAAAGATTTCCGTTTCTATATATCTGTAAGCGTTTCTCTTTCGAGTGTAAATGTCTACGTTGTAAAAGACATATATTTTGTTTACGAATCAAATGAAATTAAATGACATGTTGACATTGAGCTAATAGAGGAATAAACTATTAAAGAATACGTTATTTATTTCCTATAGCTGCAATGCATGTACATTTAGTACAAAATAACACTTTCGCTTCACATATTACATATATATGCATACACAAGTATTACTTGAAACATATTTTAACTGTCCCATTTTCCAAATTAGAAATGAGACAAGATATTATAAATGATTCTTCTACATGTATATACAATTCCCTTTGTTTCGTATTCGAGACTCTAAGAAAAACGGTGAATGAATGAAACCATGTACGTCGTCATCGTTGTATTGGGCTTTAAACGAGTCGTCGTCGTCGTCCCTAAAAGACTGATGTCACTTGGATTTCTCGGTGCTCTTCCACATCGCCCCAAATTGTCCAGAGCTCCATCGTTCTCCAGTCGCTTAAACGGTCGTCAATTTCCAAATCTCGGTTCCTTTTCCTCGCCGCGTCGGTCCGATGTGATTCTTCTTCTTGTCCATAATGAGAATGACTATATGTATAAACCAACTTTCGTTTTCCAAGAACTTGTGTCATTTGTGGAGCCACGTTCGACATGTCACTATTCAGAATACTCTCAAATACTTTTCGGTTGTCATCATGGACACAAAAAAATTAAGAGGTTTTTGAAATGATAATTGAAAACTTTCTCTGAAGATAATTTTAATACTCGAGTTTTAACAGTTGTAGTTGTACACATTTTAAAAAAACATGGAATTTTCAGTTCATGGATTCAGTTAAGTTAACATTATCTATGGAATTGGATTAGGATGATTAAAAATTAAATAACAAAACATAAATGGTAAGAATTGGTTGGCGTGGGTGGACGATTATACGATTTGTCTGGGCTCACAAAATTTCTTTCCTTTTATAAAAGTACTATCGGAATCTTATTATTATTATTTGGGTCGCCTCGCATGGAGTACGGGAGTAAAGGAACGCTGTATGAAACTCGAGGGCCTTGATTCAATCGGAATCGTCGTCGTTCCTTCGGACCATGTTTGTATTGAGAATACCATTTCCGGACCAAACTATTAAACCCAGTAATTTCTTCGGAGCTCCTCCCTTCCTCTCCTCTCAACGCCTTCAATTCCTTCAATCGACTCCACATCAACTCTTTATCCTCGGATGGCTCGTACCATTTCCGCAGTGTTTTCCTTTTGATCCTTGACAGAATCTTGGAAGAATTCTCATCATCCCAACTTTGAATTTTATCCAGGTCACTTGGAATTTCTAATGGTGATGATAATGATGAGGTCAAAGCGGCACCTATATATGGAATTCCCACAAAATGTATTGTAATTTCTATAGATTCAAAAGAACTTTCTTTATATAGTTGTTGATGCCTCCTTTTTTTTATTCTAGCTTTAATAGCTTACCTTCCAACAACTTGGGAACGCTAAATAAAAGGAACAGACTCAAAAATAACAGAGTACTCACTTCAAGTCCCATTTTTTAAAGCACACACATCAATGAGCGAATAATGAGGGAATTATAAGAATTGAAAGTTTTCCACACGGCGTCAACTAATATCCTCCATTAAATTTATTTGAATACAATCAGAAAAAATAAAATCATATACAAAACATTTTGTTTTTTGTTGAGCATAGCAGAATGCAGAACATGTGTAAACAAAATGGGGGAAATGTTTTTAACATGTCGATTAGTGATTATAGACGGACCATTAAAAATATTAAAAATGTGACAACGTAAATTGGAAATTGTAAATTGTAAATCGTAAATGCGTGAAAAATAATGATGACAGATATTTGCTATATACACACTTCGTATATATGGTTAGCTGACATAGTCTCGATTGGGTAAATTATATCGGTAGCGGGGTCCATTATTTAATGGGAATCGTCGTCTTTCATTCGGACCCAAATTATAACTGGAGAACCATTTCATAAGGAACGGTTTGAAACCTTGACGACTTTTTCCATAGGTTCCGTTTTCTTCCAAACTGGTGGACGAGTCGTCGTCTCCTCGTAATACGCTCAAGTCCTTTAATTTCTGAGCCGCTTCATCATTCTCAACTTCAAATGCAATTTCCATCAAGTCATTTCCCATCCCTCGATTCCCATTCATTCTTTTATGACTCGGTAAATGATCATGTCCATGTCCAAGAGAATCAAAGTGAACATGATGATGAGTTTGATTTACATCCGTTCCATCTCGTTTTTCCCTCACTTTCGTCTCAGGAACTAATTTCCAGTCCCTCAGTTCTAATTAGAATCCATTTTTACTTCCAGAATAAATACCTCCCTTTAATTATGCATTATTATATATATGATCAAAAATCTCTATGGTACAATAATATGATTACTAATATAGAAGAACTTACGGTCGGGAAATGGAAATGGAAAAGACACTGAGGACTCCAATAGTAAAACTGCTAATGAAAAACTGGCAATGGAAATTTCTCCGAGAGCTCTCATACTAAACAATTTAAAAATCCCTTTTTTTAACCCTATTTAAACAGGCTTTAAATCTGAATCCAATGTCATCGAGATTACAATAATCTGATAGAGAGTCCATCATAAACCTCAAATATAACAATGGACAATGCAACGGACTTTAATTCATTGTAATAAACTTTTGAGTTTGACTCATGTAGCTGTTAAATCGTACCAAAATCAAATGATTATTTAGTTTTAATGACTCTGCGCCCGGACGGCTGTCAACTGTCAAAATGGTCAACTCTCCATTCAAGTCCACCATTTTCTTTGTCTTAATTATTTTGAACGCAGTCAAAACTTTTACTTCCAACGGAAAATAAAGTGGCTCATGTTTTTAACAAAAGATTTCAATTTGATTACGTAATCACATATAAATATTTAATTAAGTTTATTCAAAAAGGTCATGGAATTGACTCTCCAGCAACAGCATTGATTTACATTTACATAATAATCTGGATAATTGATAAATGTATATAAATAAATATTCATAAGATTCGTAAATAATTAGTTACAGAATTAATTGGAGATTGTGTGGACGGACAATGAATCAAGCTACTTTGAAACTTAAAGATCGTTTACAATAGCGTTGTTTGAGTTTAAGGAAGCTCAAGACGGCGATAGTATACATAATGAGGATGAATCCAACGAACCAATACAAATCTAAATTGGCATAGGCATCCACATTATTATCAATATAGATATTCGAACTGAATGATTCATCAACCCTGAAACCCTGCTTAGCATTATTATTATTATTATTATTACTTCTACTACCACTATTATTAATATTATTATTATTGTTTTTGTTTTTAGTATTTTCCTCGGTTTCCTTTTTCACCTGATTATTTCCCCGTTGTTCAAGACCAACATTATCGAGTCTATAATTAGTAATAATATCATGGATTTTCAAATGTGGGGGTCAGGAATTCCATTTGGAAGCAGGGTTTTTCCCATTTAAATTATCCTGGAGTAATAGACCACTCCAGTTCTGCTTCTGCTGTCTGGAAAAGGTCACGGAATAAGGAAGTAGTAGTCTACGTCGTTTGGGATCATCTGATGGATCTTGATCCTGATGAGCACTATGATTATGATTAATTTCCCTATTGTTATCTCCTTCTTTATTTTTATTATTATCTTTATCTTTAGATTGAGAAATCAATCTTTTTCTTTGTGGTTGTGGTTGTTGTTGTTGTTGTTGTGGATTGAGCCCGAAGCCATCGGCATTGGCAGCGGCATCGGCATTGGCATTGGGATTGGGATTATTATCGTCCTCTGGCCCTTTCAATTGTATTAGATTTAGAGTCGACTGGAGTTGTTGAGCTACTGGAGAGTCGTTCAACTCCTTTCCCATGCTCATAATTATGATTGATTTCGTCAGAGGAGAAGGAGGATGATGAGGAAGATGAAAGGGCTCCTCGAGGATGACAACTGGAGCTGCTGGAGATGGAGGAGGATTTCCTACTATTACTTGAACTACTGCTGGAACACTCTGATTTTTTGTCATTCTTTGAACTCTTTTTATCCGAAGTGGAGGAATTTGAGGAGGAACTCGAGGAGGATTTCTGTAGCCGTCCTTTTGAACCTACAAAAATTATTTAGCAAAAAAAAAAAAAAGAATCCCAAACCAGATGGTTACAATTAGTTGACAGTTTTTTTTAGCAGACACTTTAAATTTAAATGGGATTTGAATGCTTTTGCATTTTTCACCTCAATCTCGATTGTCTAATCTATATTTATGTTATGTGAATCCGCACTTTAATTTTGTATATGTATTACATATTAAAAAAGAATTGAAATTGTTTTGACACTCACTCGGCCAGGTTTGGGCCACGTGAAGATCCACGATGACAATGCCGAATAGGCCGAGGAAATACATACCAGGGAGTGCCATCGTTCAGCAGTTTACCAATTTCCCAAATAATGTTTCTCTCTCTGTGTGTGTGTTGTCTCTGCCTTGCCTTGAAATACAAAAACAAAACACAATCAAGTACAAGTATACAAATAAAATATTTATACATGTGTATAAAAAAAACATTCATCCGTGAGGAAAAGACAGTTGAAAAAGGAACAAGAATTGATTGTTTACACTCGTAACCGTCATTTAGTATTGTTATCATTTCATTCAATTCAGTACGATCGAACCTATCAGAAGTGAGTCGAACGAATTCAACTAACATTAAATACTGAATTACTGAATACGCATGGATTTTAATAAAACCATTCCACACTTGCAAAAATGACTTGAAAATCCACAACTTTAATATATCTGTATATACTGGATGAAATTTTAAATTAATTGTAGAAAATTAATGAATTTTTATACTCGTTTAGGCTGATTTTGGGACTCCTAATTAGTAATTACACACAGGAAACGAACTTTTGGCTTGTGGCTAATTTAAACAACACAATTTCCTCTTCACGAACAACTCTAATTTTAGTCTAAAGGTGTGTATTCACTTCGCTGCGTGAAAAACTTCAAAAAATCCGTGTGGCCAATCCTGGGGCAGGAAAAATAT
>JAIUND010003664.1:0-14887 GCA_034699125.1 Gisinianus flammeolus
GTTAGTTAATTTGTCCCATGAAGGAATTTAACTAATCCTCTTTACCTCCTCTACACGCCCATAACAACAACTTTGTACAAAACAACTTTGTTTTAATAATAAATCCAATAAACGGTGCTGTTCAATCTTGCCCGCAGTTCCTCTATAGTTAACTGTGTTTTGTATAACTGAAAAACCCGGTTATTTTGACATTTTAGAACGTTTTTTAAGTTTTCTTAACAGTTTACTGGGAATATGCATAAGAATAATGGAAATATGAGGTCATTTTGAACGGTATTCGATAACTTCATGTCATTTTGAACAAATTTTAACTAGCTGGAAAACTCCTAGCTATCGGGTTCCCGTCAATCCGATTAACCGAATGGGAGAGATTTCTGTAACACCAACGTGTCTCGGTGAACGTGTCTCGGTGATTTGAAAAAAACTGTGCCTAAATATAGGTTCGAATATCAGGATTCATATTGTACTGTGTACGAACCAAAGAAGAGACGTCGTGTTTTTTATAAAAAAAAGATCGAGTGAAAATAAAGAGGAGAAAGCTGTATGTATAAACTTTTACAATACATGTACCTTTCCATATATCATATATGTTGCACATGAATGAAGTGTTTGTGAGTGCTCACGCGTGTCTCGTGGCCCACAATTTGTCACTTCAATTCCAATTGGCAATGTATCTTTTTTTGTATTCCGTCATATGTCAACTAAACTCCACCTGACCCAAAGCTATATAATGATGATATATTGCCAACTTTCCACGTAACTAATCTGCTCCTGGAGTTGGAACTGGAGCCTTTTACCTCTTCTTTTCTTCCATTCCCTAATCTCTATAATGACGTAGTTTGGGCGTGTAGGACTTGTACGTGTCTTGTATAGTATCTAATTCCTCTATCTCCGTACGATACTCTCCTCTACCATTATTCATTATAAAATTTAATCCTATTCTTCGGAAACATTAGCTGTGTGTAATACATACACACTTACCTATGTAATGTGTATACATATTCCATATAAGTGTAGCAGTGAGCTTTCACTGGCGTATCGTATTAATTATATCTGTATGTATATGTTTATTTATATCATACCATATGTAGAACACCGTAAGAAAAGGGACCGTTTACGCAAACCTAGATTCTGAGTTATAGCGCCTTGAATATTCTCGGCTGTTTGGCGCGTAAATAAGTTTCTCAATGATTGTAATTGAATTTAAATTACACAAATCATCGGTTTACTTTAATTTAGAATTTTTGGAGAAGTTTAACGACGATCTTAAATTATTTTTGGTCAGTAAACATGGTTTAAACTTGTCCTTATATATTCTCCATGTTCTGTTGTCTATAAATATGCAAAAAAGTGATTTTATGTAAATGGTCCCTGTTCTGGCGGAGAACCTCATATATGTAACTAATTTGGTAACCATATATCTACCGAATTGTATTTTAAACTTCAGGTACTTTCCACAAATGTGTCAAATTTGTCTCTGGTTGGGATTTGAAAGCATTTATGTATCATTGTACATACACTCCATTCCGTGTGCCTCTTCTTTTGTTTCCACAGATTTTGACTCTCAAGTTGAGAGTCTCTGAATACAATTCCAGATATCATGTACGCATTATGCTTATATGCATACGTATTCATGTATGTAGTTGTGAGTCCTTACACATTGGAAATGTTTGCTCAAGCAGAATCAGAATTAGAATATTTAATAATGGCACTGAACAAACGAGGGGTTGAAAACTAGTTGAACAAGCTGAACTAAAAGTTATAATTTCATACTCATAAGGGCATGTCAAATTCGCCATTTTCCCCTAGTTTCTCAGACTTTGACTGTAGTATAGATAGTAATAGTAATATAATATTGGCATATATGTATGTACAACAAAGTCATTTTACTCTTCTTGTATTCTAGAAACTTACAACCCAACTTGTGAGTGCATTATAACTCTATGCGAATTGAAGAGTTGACAGATTATTAATAGAATATTTCCCAACCATTTATTTACCCATTCTAGTTTGTATAAATGTTTGTATTTCATAATGTCATGAGAGTTGACTGACAGATTAGATAACGTTTACGCTGGACAAAATGGTGTAGTTATCAGTACATGTACTACATCATGTACAATTTTCGTTAGATAATATTGATCTGTTGTTCGTTTACGTTTTGATTTCGGTGTTCCTGTCTTTTTTGTTGTTTGTAATTTGTGCCTCATGAACGCGTGTCAATTGCGTTCGTCCCTTGTCGTTTTCAGTTTATTCGTCGTTTGTGTTTTCTCTCATCAGTGTCAGGATAATTAGAAAAATGTGTGGTTCGTTATTTTTTCTTCTTCTTTTTTGAAAAGTCCTAAAGTTACCGTGGAGAAAGCTAGATGCCAAGAGTGAGTCAGATAAAAACAAGAACCTCAGTCAACTCAGAAACTCCCTTCGAAAAAATATAGGACCATCCTTCTGTTGCAATCGTATCGATTAGCTTGCCTTGGCTTCTGTCGTCAGTTCCACATTTTCCACACACAAACATATACATGTACAGTTCTTGCTGGTTCTGTTCAATTTCGGCCTTCAGCTTTAACCAGTAATGGCCAAAATGGTAAAAGCAAAAAACGCTTTTTGTCACTCGAATCTCTGACTTGGTTCTGTACACATGTATCTTTCCGAAAGAGAAGGGAGAGCCAAAGGATCTTAGTTTAAGCGGGCAAGATTGGAAATGTTCCTTTTTTGCCTTTCCACTAAATTCTGACTTTCTCAATGGAATGCCTGTAGCGTTTCCCCACTATGTTCACAAGGAAAAGAGAGGAAAGAAAAACTATCAGGCGCTGCAGAAAGTCTCTAAGACCACACAGCCTCCACACTCGTATATGCGTAGAAGTAGAAAAAAGGAATCTGTGGAAACTCTCTTTTTCACAGTGGATGGATGAACCCAGATAGAAACCGGGAGGAAGCACGCTGAAGAATTCAGTTGGTTTCGACACACCAAAGCTGTCACACATGCACGTACGCACCATCCACCACACAAATACCAACCCCCCAAAAACACACACACATACACACATTTGTTGTTTATTTCTCCTGTACGGTACGTGCAACTTTGGGAGATCACACAACTCTTGAACTCGAGCCTCGTATTTTTTCAATAAATAAATAAAAACTCAAGTGAAGCATGTGTGGCTTCTACTTCAGAAATGCTGACACGGACTGAACGACAAACTAACTAGTATAGGCCTAGAACCCGAGGAAAGAAAGTAACGTTAATAGATTTTCGTTTTCCTAATCAATCCATCCATCCATCCATCTTTATCTAGACACACGTACACGCACACAGTGTATAGATGAAACAGATTGGTTACCTGGATTCAAAAAGTTATTCGTTGCGTTTACTACAGATATTGTGTACAGTGTAGAGTTGTTTATATCTATAACGTTTACACACAGCCCACCCTGGAGTGTTTTCACCATTCTATTCTCTTGTCTGCGGAAAGAGCAACTGTGGTCAATATTACTTCCGTCACGGGTTGAAATCTATTGACAAAAGCCAGGAAAGAATTTTTTCTCTCCATATCCTAAATCATCGACTCGCTTTCCCCTCAAGTAGATAAGACATTCTGTATTGACGTTATGGGCTCCTCATCAGTTTCCTCCTGTCTACTTGATATGCCGTGATTTGTCTTGTTTTTTCTCTTTCTCTCACTCTCACATCCTTGTAATCTGATATCACGAGTATCACGAGTATCACTGTGCAAATTGTTCTCAGCTTCTTGAACAAATTGGATTGATCACGAGTTACAGCGTTTCACCCATATCGCCCATCCTATTAAATTGAACGAGCCATTCTCCTCGTGTTTTTTGTCTTCATTGCAGTGCTTGCAAAAAAACTATTACATTTTTATAAATGCCAAAGGAATTTCAATGGTGTGAATTCAAATTTGAAAGCAATGTGAAAAAAAATACAGGGGATTTAGATTGAAGATTGAATAGTTTACATGTCTGTAAGGATCCGAATAACAATTAAATCTTCAATTAAAGGTTCAGTTAAATTTGAGTGAGAAAGGAATCTTCACTTTGGAAAGTACAACAAGTAGATTTTTGATTTTTTTTATAAGTATCTTCGCGTGTGTGTGTGTGTGTAATTGTGTTTGTGTAGAAGTGCGATTGTGTACAGCGACAAAATAATTCCCGTTGTGGATTCTTTTTCTACATAAAAACCTAAAATTTTGTAGGCAGGAAATTTAAAATACTAGTAGAAGAATTCTCATTAATGAGCAGCGTTGTTGTTTTCATAAAGTGAAAGTGTACACCTATCATATAGCTGGAGATTGGAGAGTATTATTGGTTATACGATATATATGAAACAAGTCCCAGGTGGTGAGTGAGTGAGTCTAATTCCAATGGGCTGTTGAAAATTGCTACGATACTGTTTGATATCCAAGGGATTATCCTAGAAATTTCCAAACTGTGTTTGAGTACACAGAAGAGTAGTGCACGACAAGGGGGAATATCCTGCTCCTCGTTGTCGTTTCATTAAAACTAGCATTATTATTATTTTACTGCAGCTGTTGTACATCTTTTCAGTTTATGTGAGTGCGTGTGTGTGTGACAAGGACAACTTGTGTGCAGATTCGTTTTGACGAACCAAGTGATCCGTTCATTGGATGGCCGTATTTCTCTCCGTTCGCTAGTTCATTCCGTTTTTACCCTTTCCCATTCTCATTAGAGAAGCTCAATAATGATGCTCGCCCATTCACGGTCGTTTTCTCCAAATTTCTAATTCAAAACTTTCTCCTAATTTGTTTGTGCACAGTCAGTACGCATATTTGAATCTATTCAAATCCCTATAGGGATTTCTCGTTACTCGGTGACTCCATGACTTTCCCTACACACACCCAATTACACATTTTTATCAATCATAATTTTTAACTACTGTGCCATTCGTCGTGAAGTGAAAAAGTTTTCTGCGAAAAAATCTTCTGGGAATCAGCCGGATTTTGTGATTAACGACAAGATTTTGGAAAAGTTAATAGAAAGGAAAAAGAAAGAAAGTATACGAAGGGAAGGAGTGAGAAATTTGTGTGTGTTTTCTTCATATATGGGAGTTTGAAATTTCAATTCGAGCCGTGAGTGTATTTTGTGTGCAGAAGAATTCCAGTGGATATACTCACAGACAACGGAATTTAACATATTGAGCTTGAAAACGCGGATGGTATTTTTGGTGACTCCGGTGGGGGAGAAAAATTATACTTTGGAGAGTGTCTGTGTGTGGGTGCATGTAACGTGTGGATGTGGAAGCCCAGTCCATGAATAATACATTTGTAGTAGATGTAGATCACAATGCCATACAGATTACATTCGAATTCTAAGACAATCGTCTACAGAGTGAGTTTTCTTTATTTTATGTATGTATATGTAATGTGTTGTAGGGGTGTCTAAATTCTCAATCCCAACTACACAGATTAATCACTTTACATTTTATATTCGTCGAGAGCGAGTGAACTTTTGTTGGGGCAAGTTTTAACTTTGGAAAAACTTGTGGTTTTCGTCTTATACGAGAGCAGCTGATAATGTAATCCAAATCCTTCTTTGAGGATCCCAGTGACAAGTGCATTCACAGATTTCTCCGCTCTGTTTGCATTTATATTTTACAAACACATATATAATAATATATATATATCGAATGTATATAGTTGTGTTTGGGTGTTTGGGAATTTCATGCTTAACTCAACTTTAGAATATTTGCAATTTTCGTGCTAGACGTGTACATATTTTCCAGGTACATATACTTGTAGAGGCATCTTGACTGAGATGTCTGTGCAAAGAAGAGAATTTACATGAGAATCCAGAATGAGTGAAGAAAATGAAGCACTCAAGTCACTTTCCTCCGTCTTGTCTTAAAATCTAAAAGTTTTCTTTTCTTTGAATCTCGTATGAAATATATTTACATAATACCATTAGACATTGGGGAATAGCCCATGTAAATTGAATTATGTACATGCTCAAAGCAAAGTCTAATTTTAGTTTCAGTTAATAACCTTTCAGTAATTAAATTAAACTTGCCAGTGAACTCGTAATTAGCTGATAGACGTTATTTAACATGACAATTTGAACGTGAGTGCTCAAATTGTGTGAGGAATTGAAAAATTCGACATGTGCAATTTCCCAAACTGTTTAAAGAAATTAGAACGTGACGTAAAGTCATTCTAGGAAGTGCATGTCTGAAATGATTTTTTTTAGGAGAAAGCATTTATTTTCCAATCAATTTCTTGCTATCAGTATTTTTATATGACGCATTTTACATGCGTCATATAAAAATACTTATTTCCTTGTAGAAGTTTGACTGTATAGTCCTTGGAAATGGATTAGAAATAAATTATAGACAGATTTTTGTACTTTTATTTTGAAAAACTGGATGCGAGTTGATACACTAAAATGATTGAAAAAGTTGGAACAGTTAACGTCACAACAAAGACAAAGTATTCAGGAGACGAGGAGTGAAAGGAATTGACGGATGGACATTAAAAGTTTATAATTTCTGCAGACAGGAGGAAATGCCTTACATGCTATTGTACATTTTATGGTTTATTTACTATACGCTCATAGCTCTTATGATTGGATAAGGAATCATGTTATATATCATGGTCTGCCATAAAACTTGAAAGAGCCAAGTCATTCCAAGAATGTAATATTTATGTATGTACTTCACATTATAACAATTGTAAATGAACTTTGTGAGAAAGGAGAGTTACATGAAAACAAGTTAGTAGTAGTTATTTGTACATATAACAATGTTCGTGTTTGATGTAATGTGTCTAATAATTTTGCTTTTGTTTTGAATTTGATAGTATGGGGAGCGGGGATCTGGTTTTAGAGCACGTGGTTACGAAACGATTCAAGATTACGACAAGATCAAAGAAAAGTGTTTAGGAGAAGGAGTCCTATTTGAAGACACCGAGTTTCCCGCTGAAGATGCTACCATTTTCTTCAGTCGTTCCGCCCGACGACCATTTCAATGGAAACGACCACATGTAAGGCACTTCACCTTTCATTTCTCTCTCTCTCTCTCTCTCTCTCTCTCTCTCTCTCTCTCTCTCCTTGTCCTTCCTGGGTAAATAAATTACTCGGAATCAGATTCTGATGAATGGAGACTGACAAGTACGCAGAGTTAGAATGAAACGAAAACGAGTTTCATTTTCATTCCCTTTGGTAATGCACCAAACATATACTGCCCCTTGATGTACTGTCATTTGAAATCCACTAACCACAATGAATAACACGGTTCTGTCAAGTGTCCCTTGCTCTGTCTATACACACTGCGTGTGTGTCTGTGGATGAAATGTTTAGATAATTTTAGATCATCCTCTCTCTCTCTTACACTCCTTCGGAGATTCGAATTAGTTTTGTTCTTGGAGAAAGTCGTAATATGTATGTATGAGGCACATGAGAGAAGTGTAGAGATAGACTGAATTGTACACAAGTAGAGCACGTATATTATCTGTAGAATAGAATGTGCAAGAGGAAAACCAAGTACAGCATCTCCCTTGCCCTTATTCACATCTCACATCATTTCGAGTTCTCTCTCCTTTTGTTCCAAGGTATACGAAGTGCAATTCACTAAAGGAGACCATGAAGGAAAAGTATACACTGTGAGCTAGACAAGGAACCATTCGTTTCACCACATAACTTTTACTATTAGGAAGACTTTCTATCGTTACTTTTACGGCCCCTCTCCGACTATCGAGGGCAATTTTAATTGTCAAGTCGTCATTGTGAGATCTTGTTTATTTTCCCGTTTGGTTGACGACAGTGTCCCTCTCTCGTCTTTTGTTCTACAGCAAGTACATTTCCCATCATTACAATTGTCCACTGATGATGAGCAGCAGGAGAGAGAGAAAGTCCAGGAGAAACTTATTTCCTTTTATTATTTAGTTAAGCCTGTTTTTTTTTCTCTCTCTCACTCTCTCGGTAATTTTAAGGTTTCCGATCGGATGTGATGCGGGATTTTCTAGGTTAAAATACCAACCAACCAGTTAAATGTGAGCACATAGTTTTTTTTTGTACGGAAGTTAATCACTTTGGTTTACCAAATGTGACGGCAGTAATAATAAATTTCTCGCATGTCACGTTTTTAAAATATGGAGTACATTTGAATTATATAGTGTGTGGACTATAATTATGAATATTTAATTAATTCAAATTTATTTAGATCAGAGTCGTTCAGTCCTTTTTTCAAACAGAAAAGTTTTTCTTTCAGTTTCCCTGCATGTACGTAGTTACTTTTTAGGAAGTGCATGAAAAGTGTCCAAGTATATTTCCTACTCAAATACAATATAATCCTAGTGCACTTCACATGCGACGACTGTCTCTTCTAACTTTTGGAATACTTTATTTTTTTCATCTCAGACACTCTTAACAAAACTCAGCATTTTTATGACACTTGAGGGGTACGCTCTAAAACCTACGAGTTCTCTTCTATATACTGCTCTACACACGGGAGTTTGGAGGGTAAATAAACGAAAATGTAAACGTAGGCGTAAAATGAACAAAATAAAAAGGGAGCTATAAATTTTGTGTACAATTTCCTACATACAGAGTTTTTTTTTTGGGGGGGGGGGAGGGAGGGAGTAGGGAAAGAATGCAGTGAAAAAAACTGGAATTTATTATATTTTATTGTCCAACTTCAACTACTATTACCGAAAGTCCAACCAAATAAACACAAGATATACAAAACTCTTGAACTCTTAACCTAATATAGAACCAACGAACTGGGAAATGAGGAATTCAATTGAACTAGCAATAATAAATATAGACACGTCTGTGTATGAGACTCAAAGAAAGTTTGATAGTAATATTATTATTAAAAGACTTGGGCACCACTCGAATGCCAAAAATAAGGACCTCTAAAGAAAAGCGTTTCGGATGTTTGGATCGAAAAATAGCTAATAAAGCTGAAAGAGTTCATTTGAGTATATCAGTGATTTGTCGCTGTCAGCAGCATCTTTCCTCTCCTGTTTTTTACGGTGCATACAAGAATTCATATGTAGTAGTTATTTGCATGGATGCTGAAATTGTCATTTGAATTTCAAAGGAATTCAAAACACGAGTGAAAGTAATAACTGTATAGCATTACGTTAGATAAACTTTTACCCCCATTCAAATTTATGAGTTTGGAAATCGTATCTGTACAAGTGCGAGTAAATCCTAGCGAGTAATGTGTAAAGAGAGAGAGCGTGTGTGTATGTGTGAGTGTGTGTACCAAATGTGAGGAAATATATTGAGCGTGAGAAAAATAAATAAAACTGAAGTTGCAATGTACAAAATCCAATGTCCGATGGATTTCACTCGTATCTCACGTTATAAAGGGACGACACCAGAGCACTCACTGACTGTCCATTTTATTTTAACTTTGATCTTGGAACTTGAAATGTTTCTTTATGCAAAAGTTTCCTTTGGTATGAGATGGACTTTAAATCCTCAAAACATTTCAGTCCTTTTGATAGTCAGAATAAACAATTTTATTTTTGGACTTTCTCTATAGGAAATTGTCGGGGATCCACAGTTCTTTGTTGAAGGAGCCAGTCGATTTGATGTCAAACAAGGAGAGCTCGGTACGTACTCTTTTTAATATCCTGATTTACTTATTTCTAGCTTTGTGTATGGCTTTTGTGTGAGGTACTCTTGTTTTTATTCAAACCACCATGACAAATATAATACCATGATGCTCTTTTTTTGTGCTTGTTTTCATAATCACTAGTTTTGGGGGTATGAGCTTAAAAGTTGTATGCAAATACTATCGTATTCGTTATGGACTCTCCATTCTTCATTATAATGGGTTTACTTTTTTTTTTGTTACTTTCTGTAGTTTTTTCAACTATAGGAAGGAATCAAAATATGTAAAGGCTTTCTTTTTTTCCTGGACCCACTTTGTATCAAATGTAATTCTATATACATACATATGCTAAGTAAACTTGTAACTTTTCAATGTAGGAATTGTTTGAAATTTTTGGATAGAAACACATTATAATATACACAGGAAATTCAACAAGGATGATTTCTTTGAATGTGTGAGTCGAATGTCTGGTTGGCTTTTGGTATAGAAAAGGGACGGGATGCGTTCGTTACTATTACCATCATATTCTTGTGGTTTATTAGCTGGATAAGATAAAAACATTCCCAACTTTTTCGTTTCATTACTATGGTTATTTGGTTTTTAACTTTTGCTTTTAGTTAATGCCATGTGTACATATGTGTGTGTGTACATATGTACTGCCTGGATCCGGCTCCTCAAGTTGCTCCAGTGTTTTCCCTTTAGTCGTCCTCCGTCGAGCCAATTTTTAACTAGGAAAAGTTTTGAGACATTCTGCGTGTGTTCCCTCAAGTGCACTTCTTGGGTTTCTCTTTCATGTTGTCTGCCAAATTGAACTTCATCTTATTTCTGGCCACCATGAGCCTTGAAACAAACAGACACTTTTGTGTACATAAGGATGGATGAGTATGTACATGCACATGCGAGGAGTGAGCTCGAGAGAAGTCTCTCTATCTATCTACTTCCCTTGATTTTACGCTTCTTGACTGTTTGCTGGGCGCTTTCATTTCTCTTCCATGTTGAGATTTCATTTGTGTTTCCATCTCGCACCTCCTCCTTCCTTAAAATCAAAAATCATCGACCCAAACAACACATGTAGGGTGGTCTATGAACAATGTATGTACGGGCTTTCTATATTTTATACAAGTTTGAGTTTATCTTTAACAAAAGGGAAGTATAAAGTAGGGAAAAAAAGAACAAAACAAATTCAACCCACATATACTATGATCACTCCCGGAAATTCTAGTTTGATACATGATCTAACAATCATATCGTCGGCTAAGTTCCATAACCACGTATTATCATTTGGCCCTGGAGGGCGCATACTGCACGTTAGCATATATGAACGCGCACGCACATTCACCTTCAGGGGTCAAATGATAATACGTGGTTATGGAACTTAGCCGACGATATGTATATATAAAATAAAAATACATACTGTAGTTTGTTGTAGTAATACGCTTTATTTTATATGGAGCCATGGGAATTTTCATGGATTGGATAAATATTACGAGAAGTTCCACGTTTTTTTCTCCGCTTGTATGCACATTGCATATATATATATAAGGATGGATCTAATACTAAAATATCTCTGTTCTTTGTATACTTTTTCCAGGTGATTGTTGGTTGTTGGCTGCAGTGGCTAATCTTACCATGTCTGAGACTTTATTCCACCAAGTTGTGCCTGAAGACAATAGCTTCGAGAATGACTACTGCGGCGTCTTTCACTTCAGGTGAGTTGAGCTACTCTTTACACTCGTTAAGCAATCTGTTCCTCTCAAACATTGGCGACTACCTTCGCTTGTATAAAATAAATTGACTGCATCCTTATACAAATGCGTATATCTTTTTACGAGATCCAGAGAATCACTGAACTAGAGTTAGATTAATGTTGCCAATGTCCGTGTGTAAATCCTAAGTGATTTTGCGTAAGACTAAATGTACTTGTCTGTCCTTGTATTCAGTGAAGGGTGGTATTAGTTTCTTGCTGCTTCAACGAAGCAAAAACAAAGTAGATGACTACATACGAGTGTAACAATAATAATAATTATAAAGGATGTCAAAGAGTATTTTATTATTCCAGAGTAAATATAGTCATTTCTCTAAGCACCAAGCCAATCGTTAGTAAATTATGTTGAAAGCAACTGTTTCATCGTTTTTTTGATTCGGTAAAATTACGTTCTCTACACTGTTTCCCTTTTGAACGTTCTCAGCCCTCGGTTTGGGTAGCATCACAAAATTAAACTTGTTTCAGTTCTCGACCCAAACGCTACTTTTTTACTTTCTTGTTAGATTATACTCACAATTGCTGATTCTGATTCTTGGTAGGTTTCATGGCAAATAGGATTTCTTAGTTTTTTTTTTATTTGGTTCTTTGGGTTTGTATGCAATCCAGTGAGCCGGATTCGTTCGGGGGAGGGAGCTGAACAGAATCAAAATGAGCTTATGGACCTACGTGGTGCCACTCCTAATCATATTTGATGTCTGTATATGTCCTCCTATGTACCTATATAGGTAGATATAAAAGCTTATTTACACTTAGCAGAGATCCCCCTCTCTTCCTTCTCTAGACTCTCTTCGCTAAGAGAAACTGACAGGGACCAGAAAGGTACCAAATGATAAAGTAGAGACACTTGCCACGTAAACAAAATATTAATGCCATTTAGATTTAAGAGGAGCGAAATAATTTGAGTTATGTTTTATATTATGAGAATTGGGTGTATACAAAATATAAAGGCTGTCCGATAATTGCCAATGACTAGAATTGAGGACTCAAAATGTGAGTCACGTGGAAGTGTGTTCACTTGAAATTGATTGTACGGAAGTATTTCTTTGTGGTCTCGTTGTGTATACAGTTATACACATACTTGAACGTAAACCGTGGGGGAAAGGGGGAGAGGAGAAAGTGCGTAGTGAGTGGTGACCAAACGAGAGAGAGACAATTGACTTTGTTAGTTGAACGTGCTTTCCATTTTTTTCTACAGATCATGAATGATTGTGAAATAGATGAAACCAAAAAATGTCATCCATACATACAATGTAACGACCGTATTTTGTACTTGATTTAGATTTTGGCAGTACGGGAGATGGGTGGATGTCGTGGTGGATGACCGTCTTCCAACATATAATGGGAAACTAGTTTTCATGCATTCAGAGGTAAGAAATGATTATTGTGCTTACACTTAATAATATCCGTATTTCAATTACATATGAGATTATGGCTGATGACTGAGTATCAATTTAAAATTAAAAAATTATATTATTTACAGGATAGCAATGAATTTTGGAGTGCTCTATTAGAAAAGGCCTACGCCAAGTAAGTGAAAGTCTCTTCTTGTATTTCCTTCTTATTTATAATTTACAGTAGATTTGTGGAAAAATTCTTCTCTAGTAGCATGTACGTATTTACTTGATGTGATCGAACACGAGAATGCTTTTATATGTATTTATCCAGTGTCCCAATCCGATACTTTTATTGGAAGACTCGACCTCACTTTTATCTGTGGCTTCCAAGTTGTTTGCTCTCATAAAATTTGAATCATGCTCATCATCAAAGTTTCAATTCCTCTGTTTTTTTTAATCTGAGAGAGTACCATTATTGTAATTGAGAAAGGACATAATATACTGTACTTGCTAGTTGTTATTCTATCCGTGATTAAAATTTTAAGCAAGGTTTTGGATGGGATTATTTTAGAGTTACGTATATAGTGAACTACATGTTTTTTCATGTTGTTTTTTTCCACGAGAAGATGCTGGGCTTGATATACAGCTGTATAACAAATATATCTATATGTAGCGATGATACTGGATCACGAGAATCGAAATCAATAAATAATTTAGTTAATGTCATAAACTTTTGGACGAGACTTTTTTGTTTTGAAGTTAACATCAAAGACCAAAACTTCTATGTTAGTATTTTACAGAGACTATTAGTATAGACATCCTACAGTAGTTACTATACAACTATATACACAGAGACTTCCCTCACTATGTAGTATATGATGAGTTTGAATTTCCCGAGTATCGTCAGGAATTTCAAAAAAAACTTTCATCAATATGTGTGTCGTACATAAGTTTTGGTAGTTCTGTCACAGAGATATGGATCTTTTAAATTGTTAAAGTTTTCTTGCCCTCAAAAGTCTGTTCTCAACTTCCTGATCGGAATAAAGAAATAAGTTGGTTTTTTTTTCAGTTCGGATTCATGTTTTAAGTGAATGCATAATAATAACTACGCCATTGGAATCCACAAACTTATAGGACCCTGTTGATTTTCCTCATTTGATTAAATTTTCAAAATATCTGTGAGAAACAGCATGCCGAATTATTGTATATTGAGGACTTTCTCCCAAGAGAAAGTACAAAGAAAGTAGGCGCACAGAATGGAGTATTATGTGCACACTTTACTTGAATACTCCGCTGCAGAAATAATTGAGATGATATGAATTCCTCACAGGGGATATACAAAGTATGACTAACAAGAATGTATAGAATAGCGAATATAAACAAGAACAGGAATTAGGACAGGGAGGAGGTTAATGTCCACACTCGACACAAACATAGATGGATGGATGGATGCATCATCACAGGGTGAATCTCCAGCCTGTTTTGTCTTGCTCATCCATATTACTCGCGTATGTCTAAATTGAAATTGAAGGATGAGTTGAATTTTATGTACTCACCGTTTCCTATATTTTACCCAAATTCGGAACGACCGAAAAACCCAATAAGTATATTGTATAGCCTTAATCCGCCAGCTTAACTCATAGCTATACTGTACTAAAGCTTGGGTTTATATTTTTGATCTACCAACCCTACAAAAGACTAATGTGTGCAATGAAATGAGGATTTCGTATGGACTATATCAGAGAGTACTTGTATCGGTAGTTGTAGATGCATATGTGTGTTTGTTTGCTCATGTAGGTTCAGAGATAATGTCTACAATAAGAAAGGCCGTTTGTTTCTCTGTGAAAATCTGAAAGATGTACCTCCTACTACATACTTATATGTGTGCATTGTCTCTGTATCTTATACTAGGTATGTAATGTACTTGGCATATAGAAAGTCTCCAATCGTGCCATTTCACCGGAAAGGAAGAGGCAGCTTTCTCTTTTTACACGTTATCCATATATATGTATGTCGACAGTTGAAAGTTAGGTAAGGAGAAATAAGAGTTGGAGCTCTATTGGATTTATTGTTGTAACACCAGCTAGAAAAAGAGGGCAAAAAACGTATCCTGTGCACAAAGCCGGCGGTTTCAGGCTTAGCTCGACTGGTTCTCGTAAGATCACTGGTTAAGCGAACCAACCTTTTGCATATTGG